>CM068745.1:11173133-11392469 GCA_035084275.1 Hydrolagus colliei
TCCCATCTCCTCCTTCCTCATTCTTTCCATACCAGAGCCACCCGAGTAACGCGTATTCCCCCAACAGGGAGATGGGTCTGTGTCTGTTCGACTGAACTCTAAAGTACATGTTGCCTTTCCCAATTGGTGTGAAATATAACTGGGAGGGGGGGGGGGGGGGGGGGGTCTGCTTCTGTGGTAGAGAATGTGGCTCTGTGATTTCAGGTTGTTTGCTTTTTTAAGGCTTTTGTGGCACCGGGTCACCTGACATACACAAGTCCTGATGACTTTCTTTGCTTACTTTGATTGTTGGTGGTGATTTATGGGGGTGAGGGGTGGGGAGGGAGGGGAGGGAGGGAGGGAGGGGTGGTTGGTACTGTACTGCACTCTGCATCCCAAGCTGAGGGTTGGCAGGTGTTTCAACTGTTGGTGCTGTCGCAGCTGAGTCTAATTCTGTCCACACATGCACTTCAAACAGTGGGGGGGGTTCACTGCATAGGGATGAACTTGAGTCTTCACCCATATACTGTACAGTACCACCAAACTGTGTAAATAGTGGTCACATCAGCACCATGTTCATCAAAAAAGTGAATGAGAATTGTCTTTCAGACTGGCTATGTAATTATCTAACGTCATGGGTCGTAATTTGGATAATAACCCCCCCCTCCAATCGAGTAATTTGATAAAACGGGCACAGAATGGAAGTTAATCGGATTGTTGTCTTCCCTGTCAATAATGATCTGTTTTTGAGCTACATTTTCTGATGCAAACTTTGCTATTTTTGAGGAAATGTTTCCCTTACAATCTGGTAATGATGTGCTTTTAAAGGCTGTGAAAGTTCCTTTGAGGGGAAAAAACTACTGTGCAAATTTATAATGTATAATTGTGTGGAGGCGTTTAATATTTGACACTTATGAGATGTCAAAATAAATTAATTCGTTGTAATTAGATATTTGATTATTACTGTTTTAAGATAGTGTCAAAAGTAAGTAGATTTTTAGGTTGTTTGCATGCAGTACCACTCCTTACCTGCTGAGTTCCAAGTTCGTAACTCAACATTAGATTCAAGTATATTGCAGAAACTACAACAACGAAATGTGGAGCTGATTTATACTGAATGTCGATAGTATTACCTAGGTTATGTTCTAAGTGAAGTATTGGTGATCTGTGAAGGAAATGTAGTAATTTGCTACAAAAACAGCAATTACACTTGACAATTATTAGTTAATAAAAATGATAATAATAAGCCTTGAATTCGGGGATAGCAATTCCTCACACGCTTTATTACATCTTCAAAATGCCTCAAAGAGTTTCACAGAATATAGTGAATTAACTGTATATTGTGTGGGTGAAATGCAGCAGTCAATTGTGCACAGTAGTGGCCCACAAACAGTCGTGGATTGAGTGACCCAAATTATTATGATTTTACTTGTGAAGATTTTACTTGTGAAGTGGGGTATTTTAACATAGGTTACATATTATACCATCTAGATTTAATACAGCTTTTCCTGTAAATGAATGTCTCAAAGTGCTTGACAAATATTGTGCACGACCGTGTGAAAATAAGAGATTTAAGGATGTTGACGAACATCCTTAGAATCTTATTAAATAATTTTTTGGAAGACAGGAGAGAGTTAATGAGACAAATTGGTTTTGGAAGCAAATTTCAGAGGACAGGACATGGTGGCAGAAATCTTAGCCACCAATGATGCAGTGAAGGGGGTGTGCAATAAACCTGAATTGGAAGAGTGAGTTGAAATGTAGGCCAACAGAACTCTATATATATATATTTTGGTCAGCTGGGTATCTGACAAATGTAAAAATCCATCAGCAAAGCTTAAGAATATCCAGACCAGACTTAAGAGTTCCAAAGATTCTACCCACAAATGAATATTTCCTTGACTGCATTTTCTCCTTGTAGAGAGCTTGCCCTTCTTATCTTCTGACCTAATTCATAATAATAATCTTTATTAAATCTCTGGGGACTTATTAGATGCAGGTTACCAAGAGCCAATGCTTGTAGTCAGAGTGTGTTTTTCCACATTTATACACTCCCTCTTGGCGATGTCATCCTCAGACATGGGTCAACTTTCACACGTATGCAGATGACACCCACATCTACTACTTTTGCTTCTCCAGCAGCTTCTTCCATTCCGCTGACTTCCTCTCAGTTTGCCTGAGGGACATCATGCCTGGATGTGTGCAAATTCCGTGCAGCTGAACGTCAGCAGTACGGAAGCCATGCTCTTTAGGTCCCATCAGTGTCTTCTTTCCTGTGTGTCTGAACTCATCAACCTCCCAGGGCTCCCTCCCTTAGCCTCACCGAACCCATGCACAATCTAGGTGTCAAGTTTGAACCACAGCTTTCCTTTCTCCCCCACATCCCTTTTCTGACCAGGACTGCTTTTTTCCACCTCTGCCATATTGCCCACTTCCGTCCATGCCTCACGCTGAAACTCTCGTTCACGCCTTTGTCACTTCCCTGATGGACTTTTCAAACGCCCTCTCTGGCCTTCCCAGTTCCACCATACATAAAATACAATTAATTCAGTACTCCGCCTCCTGGATATTAACCCACACAAAACTCTGGACCCCATTACACCAGTCCTTGGCAGGCTGCACTGGTTCCCAATTTCTGAATGGATTGACTTCAAGTCTATCTCTTGTATTCAAATCCCTTCATGCCCTTGCACCTCTCTACATTTCTGACTTGCTCACCTCTCACTCCCACCAACTGCTTCTTCCGCTCGTCTGGCTCTGGTCCCCTTTTTGTCCCTCGCTCCCTCCGCTCCGCCATCGACGGCGGTGCTTTCTGTCACTACTCCCCAAAGCTGTGGGACTCTTTCCCCCAATCCTTTAGTGGAGACTTGTAGCTCAGTGGTTAGAGCACTTGCCTTACATGTAATTTTATTATTGTTGTTGTTACAAGCGGGAGATCTGTGTTCGAATCCAGGCAGGGTGAAACCTTGGGCAAATTTCCTTACTCCATACACCTAATAATAATCCCTCAAAAAATAAACAATGATAAATTGATCATTTCAATCCACGACTATTTGTGGGACACTGCTGTGCAGAATTGGCTGCTGCGTTTCACCCACAAGTATACAGTCAGTTCATTTTACAGTATATTCTGTAAAGTGCTTTGATTCGTCTAGGAAGATGTAAAAAGCACTATATCAAATGCAAGGATTATTTATTCATTTATTTATTTAATTCCTCTCCCTTGCCCCACGCCTCCCTCCCTATTTCCAAATCCTGCCTGAAGACCTTTCTTTGTGATTGTGTTTACGGTCACCTCCCACCTCCCTCTTTCCCTGGCTCGCGGTCAGACTCCGCTACTGTTAAGTGTTCTGGATGCTAGTGTTCTGGACGTGTGAAGAGCGCTATATAACTGCAAGTTGTTGTTGGAATACCAGTAGAGTTTAACCATCTAATCTGCATATTTTTGCTATTGAAAGGCATGCCTAACAAGCTGCCTGCTGCCTTTCCAGCTAGGACAACTCTACCTATAAGGGCTTTTGCTTGGAGAAGATGGGGTGACTGGGCAACACAGATTACTAAACAAGTACAAATTCTTACAGTGCCATCTTCTTGTATTGAAGTTGTGTTAGTGACATTTATCTAGAGTCAGCTAATTCAATGTTGCTGGGCTGACAGGAGAAAGTAAGAAATTAGCTCTTTTTGGAAGTACTTCTTCCTGAGTCAGGAGATCTGCAATACTCCAAGGCACTGTTGGAACTGTTGGATGACAGACCAGCCATTATAGCTTGTTGGCAGAAATTTGAGCAGCAAACTAATCACTGGGGTCAGGGATTCTTCCCACCTTCCTCCTTTTAACTGCAAGCTTGCACCAAAATGGATTGGGTGAATTGTTGCTGGACAAGCAGCAGGAAGCATGCTTGTCAGTATTTGTAATGGAAAAGCGTGTGGTTTCAGCTGGTTAAGCTCCAGCAGTACCCAAATTACATATGCTGGAGTCCCAAACCTTGGATCTTGCTAACCTGTGCCTAATAGCTCTTTGAGACACTAACCTGCCTGAAGGTGCCCTATATAATTGAAAGTTGTTGTTGTTGTAGTAATACTGTCCAGATTTACGTCTCTCTCTATGGGAAGAGAATGTGCACTTCACTCTAAACAAATGGAAATTTCTATTTATAAAGCAAACTCTCAGTAGTTTGGTATGCAAACTCAACAATGGCTATATTCTGTCTACCACATTTGGCTGTCCAAAAAATAATTCATATTGATTTTAAGAGACTGAGAGAGCTTCTTCATTCACACCTTTAGGTTATGAGCCTGACTTGAAACATTCCATCCCATATATTGCGAAGAAATGCTGTGATCTGAGATGAACTATTTCCTACAGCTAAACTGGAGTGGATTTCTATAAAAAGGATAACCCATTTACTGTAGCTATGGGAGTCAAAGAAAATGTCTTAACTTCTATTTTCCATTACATAGCTTTTTTTTGTTACAGTGCTTCCTCACCCGGAGGGTTTCAAGGTACTTCACGCAATGAGTTACTTTGAACGTTCCAATCAATTTCATGATAAATTCTAATTCTATAATAAAATATATTCCACTCTGAATGAGTCTTGAATTTCTCCAGTAACTTTCACACCTAGCTCATCTCACTTGTAGCAGCTTAATCTGACAAATGAGAAATTTTCTAGAATCAAACATTTAGTATTCTGAAGGCCAAGTGGATAACAGCACTGCCTAGTGTAACGCTAAACCATACAGCTTCAAATATTGTAAACTTTGTTTTCCAGTCTAAGTGATGGAAAGCTTGGGGAGACCTCCTGCTCTTGATTCCTATCCAGTAATTCCTTTTGAATGTGCAATATGTGGGTATTAGTTAAGGATACATCCAGTTGTGATATTCTCCACAATCAAATTAATTATTGAAACTCACTGTCTGCTTGCGCATGATGGATAGCCTTTGGGAAAACAATTGATGGGCAGCTGGTTCCTGTTGATCTTTACCTCATTGGTTCCTTCAGAACAGCAGAAGGAAAATAAGGGGGGAAAAGTTCCATTCAGGCAATTGATGCTTGGTTCTGGGTATTTTTGTACCCCTACTTAGTCTGTTACCACGTTAGGTTGTTGGAATCTACCGACTTTCAGAAAATTACGATTTTGTAGCTGCTTGTGGCAGGAAGATACCAAGCAGGAAGGAATAAAGTTGGGCATGTTGTTAATGTTTACTAACAACAACAAAATTGCATTAGTATCACACCTTTTATGTTGGGAGGATGGATCGGCATCTTTTGATGTTCTGAAATTGACATTGAATCTTATATGCATCTTGCAGTAGAGGTGTTGAGTACAATCGAGTGCAACCTCAGGAGCATTGAGGCTGATTGTAGCACCCAATTGATTTCTTGATTGAGAGCAATTATCTTAACACTAGAATTTCAACCTACAACCCTCTGATCTATATGGCTCATGTTACTTTTATTCACTAAGTCATTGGGATGCTCGCTTATGATTTATATAAATAATCCATTCATTTGATATACAGCCTTATATTGAGATGTCTAAGCGCATCACAGAATATACTGTAAAATTAAATAGCTGTATATTTTCTGGGTGCACAGCAGTGTTCCACAAATAATAATAGATCCAGTGACTAAATTATGATTACTTTCTACTATTAATATTCTATCTGTAGACTAACCAACAAGGAATAAAAGTTTGATTTTATGCCCCAGTTTCTCAAATCTAGGATCTCATTAGATTTCTTCATAGCTTGATCCACCTGCCTTCCATGTTTAAAGACATTCCTGTATATTATTAACCCCTGGTCTCTCTTCTCTTCTATTCTTTTAAATATTTGCCATTTATGTTGTTGACTGTATATTTTAGGCTAATTAGATGATATATTATACATTGTTTGTTTGTAAGTGGATACTATTTCATATTGATATTAATGAATAAATCAGTATTAAAAAAAATCCACACTGATAGTATATGTGATGTATAGTGGAATTTTGCTTGATAAAACGTTTGTGATTTATGAGGATTGTTGATCCATAAAAGACAACATAACACGTGAGTTACATCATGTCTCTTGGGTGCTGATGTCTACTTTAACATCAAATTCCAGAAAATTCCTCCCTGTCCTGAAAACTGAATATAGCTGGTTTATAATGAGTCCCAATGCGCTTCACAAAATATACTGTAAAATGCAATGTGTTTTGTAGTCCAATGCAGCAGCCAATTTGCACTCAGCAATGTCCCACAAACCATGAAGTGAGTGACCAATTTTATTTGTTTCCATGAACTCCACGTTGTTTCATAACAATATAATTGATAGACAGGGTTGAGTTCTTGACAGTAATGCTAGCTTGGAATTCAGATGATTGTTATAAAGCATTTGAGATTTTCAGCATTTGACATTTTCTGAACCTCTCTAAGAGATTACTGTCTTGTAATCATGCTCGGGCACCAATTACTGTCTATCTTTTGCAGAGATTCTCCTATGACATACACATTTCTGAGATGTACTATGTAATATGAGTCTTGAAGGTGTATATATGAGAGTAAATGACAGGATGTACAGTATTATTATTTTTGCTCAATGAATTTCAGAGAAATTAACTATTATAAACTTCTGTTCTAGCTACATTATTTTCCATGTGCATTTAACAAATGTATGGTTACTTCTATGTTTTCCCTTCCTTTGTCATATTGACTTGTTGATAGTTCAGTAAGACTTTGCGACAATTAGAATCTTTAATTAACTATTTTGGGAAGTTCCACATTCCACTGTATCTATTGTGTTAATTGCAATATTAGCTTTTTAAATTGCCTGGAGATTAAAGGCACTACTTATGGAGCACAATGCTATCTTGGCCCCAAGGTCATAAACTTGATTTCTGGTCTGTGCTGACTTGGCCCATCTTTCAGCCGTGACAGCAAATGACACTAGAATTCGCCTTTATCATTCTTAGACCAGAGAGACTAAAATCACATCAATTCATTCAATTCATAATTGCTGTTTTGAAAGTGTATATGTGTGTGACTGTTGGGAGAAAGTAGAATTGGGTTCAGTTGTGGTACCCTAAAGAGTGAATAGCCTGCCTCAAAGTCCTCAACAGTGCTTTGTAGATTTAGTATAGAGTGGAGTTATTGTGTTTTGTAAACTAGTGTCAATTTGAGCTCATCAGTGTCCCACAAACAGTCATGAAGTAAATCCCCAATTTTATCTGGACGGGAGAAGCTCTTCTCTTTTTGAAAAGAACCACAACTATGAGATCTTTGAAGTGCGCCAGAACTGGCAGATGGGACCTCTGTTTAACAACAACATCAACAACAACACCTTGGATATATATCTATGACGCCAGACAGTGTCTCAAAACGCTTCACAAAGCGGATCCTGGGGCCGAGCCAGGGGGAGGTGGAAAAAGGTGACCAAAAGCGCGGTCAAACAGAAAAGTCTTCAAGCACAACCTGAAAAAAGGAAAGGAAGTTGCAAGGCGAAGGGAGTGAAGGAGGGAGTTCCAGAGCTTCGGGGCCTAGTGGCGGAAATCATGGCTGCCGATGGTGGAACAGAGTATTTGGGGAACAAGGAGGATTCCAGACCCAGCAGAGCAAAGGCAACGGGTTCTGTTGTGAGGAGAAAGGAGGTTAGAGAGGTAGGGGAGTGCAGAGGAGTGTAGGTATTTGAACACAAGAGTGAGGATCTTGAAATCGATCCGCCCTGAGGCAGGGAGCCAATAAAGTCTATCTCCCTGTCTCAGTTTAATATTTCATCTAAAGGTTAGCGCTTCCCAGCACTGTATTGGAGTGTCAGTTTAGACTTTTGAGTTCAAAGTCTCTACATGGGATTTGAACCCACAGCCTTCTAATTCATAGATGAGTGTGCTATCAACAGAATCAGGCTAGCACCTGCTGGAGGTGACACCAAGACACCTCATGCATAATACACGTAGAAAGAGACATCAGCAATGCAGACATGACAATACAGACTTTAGTCGGATTTTAGCACAGGAAGCTGGTCAGTCCATGCTGGCAGCCAGGTGTTCCAGTAAATGTGGGTCCATGGGTAAACCTGTGCCATAACTATAACAGAATTCCCTGTATTATAACAGCTGTTGTTGAAAAGCATATTATACAAACTCAACTGATACTTAAGTCACTTCTAAACAACAATCTAATTTGTGGGTTTCAATATTGTTCAACCTTTGGTCTGTTTCTGATACCCTCTATTAGATATTGCCCTGTAATTGCTCCCAGGTGCCTATTAAGCTATTTTCAATAGAGTTGAAATTTGTCTATATCCTCTTGCAGATGGCTACTATCCTCCTCACTATTTACTATTCTCCCTAACTTAGTGTCATCTGCAAACTTGGAAACTGTACTCCCTACACCCAAGTCCAGATCATTGATGTAGATTACAAAGAGCAATGGTCCCAAAACCGATCCCTGTGGCACACCACTGCTCACTTCCCTCCAGTCTGAAAAACAGCCACTCACTACAACTCTCTGCTTTCTGTCTCGCAGCCAGTTGTGGATCCACGCTGCCACTGTCCCTTTTACGCCATGGGCCTTTAATTTCCTAATAAGTCTCTCATGTGGCACTTTGTCAAATGCCTTTTGAAAGTCCATGTAAACTACATCAACTGCGCTACCATTATCCACCCATTCCGTTACCTCATCAAAAAATTCTATCAGATTTGTAAGGCAAGATTTGCCTTTAACAAATCCATGTTGACTGTCCTTTATTAGCCTATATCTTTCTAAGTGAAAATCTACCTTGTCCCTGATTATGGACTCTAGAAGTTTGCCCACTACCGACGTTAGACTGACTGGTCTGTAGTTACCAGGCTTGTCCTTCTGCCCCTTTTTATACAAGGGAGTAACATTAGCTATCCTCCAGTCCTCTGGCACGACCCCTGTGTCCAAGGAAGATTGAAAGATCGTGGCTAGAGTCCCTGCTATTTGCTCCCGTGCCTCCCTTAGTAACCTAGGGTGCATCCCATCCGGACCAGGTGACTTATCCACCTTGAGCGACGTCAACCTTTTTAGAACTTCCTCTCTGGTTATAATTATTCTATCCATTTCTCCTACCCTCTCCTCCAATACCATGGCATTGGTTGTATCCTTTTGTTTTGTGAAGACAGAGGCGAAGTACTCATTCATTCAGTACATCAGCCATGCCGTATGTACAATGAAGATTTTATTTCAATTTACTTTTATCTATAAAACTGTGAAGTTTCGTGCATTGTAATTCCAGGACCCAAACTAACCACATTGTATTGAATTGTTCAATGTTTGATGTTTTCTTGAGCAGTAAGGAGTAAGAAGGTATAAAACAAAAACTGAGATTGTTCACTAGTTTCCAAAGTGTTTCAAACGATAAGTTTTATAAGGTGAATAATGAAGAATGATGCTCTTTTCCTTCTGCTTGGTGAAAGGGCAATCCAGAGGCATAAATCCTTACTAGAATAACAACAACAAAATTACACTTGTAAAGAAGTATAAGAAGAGATTAGACTTTTTAACACACAAGTTTATTGAGATTATAATGTGATTACCATTTGACATATTCTTGTGCTGGCTCTTTTAAAAGCAATCTTTTCAGTTCCAATTACCTGCCCTTTCTCCATACCCCTGTATTTACCAAAATAGATAAAGGTGATGTAGATTGTGATGTTGAAACACTATCAAAATTGAAACTCAAATTTTTGCTTTTCCATACTCATCCTTTCCTGAAGGCAGTGACGTTTGAAGATGCAGTTTCATTAATAGTTACTTATTAGAGTTGTTGATCAGCTATTCAAAGCAAGTGGTTGGTTTTTCTTTCCCTTTCCAGGCCTAACTCAGATATGTTGAGGTCAATTGTGGCACTCATCACTGTCACACAAGTTGAGATCAGCTTACTCAGTACAGACCAGAGATCAAATGTGAGACCTTCCTCCAATGTATGACTGATTATATTTCTTTATTCACTCATTGGGGTTGAGCAGTTAGGATGGAATGGATGTTTTTGTGCTAGATCAAGTGTTATTGCTATGATCAGACTTATAACATAAACTCACTGCTTTATCATAGGCTTAAAAATGTATAATGATATAGTTTTAATAAAATTTATGTGCGTTATTTCTACTTCACTTTTTATTATTTCAATTAAATAAGATAGCAAAGTGGCATAAGTATTGCCTTTTGAGTTTTGTTGTTGGCTGAAGGTTTGCACACCAATGGTAGGGCGGGTGGGTCAGGGGACGTGGAGCAGGCCGGAGCCTGCTGAGCGGAGCAGGTAGGCAGGTTGCTAGAGATTAGGAGGTCGCAGAGGTAAGGTCCTCTAGCTCCTGTGGAGTCCTGTAGCTCAATGGTTAGAGCACTCATCTTACAAGCGAGAAACCTGGGTTTGATTCCAGGCAGTGCGAAACCTTGGGCGAGTTTCCTTACTCCACTCGCCTAATAATAATCCCTCAAAAAAAGCAATAATAGGTCATTTCAAGCCATGACTGTTTGTGGAACACTGCTGTGCTGTGGAGTGAGGAATTGGGAAGGCCGACAAGCAGGGCGTTGGCATAGTTGAGCCGCCGTGTAATGAAGGCCTGAATGAGGGATCTTGAATTGCATCTTGAATACTTTGTGTGATAGGAAGCCAGTAAAGTCGGGCAAGGATGGGGGTGATAGATTTGCGGAGTGGATTGATCCTCAAGATGTTTTTGGTCATGTTCTTTAACATTAAAAGTTGAGAGTCGTTCAGTGCACATTGAAACATTTCAAAGTTTTCTATTAGTTTGATGACTGTGTATTCATAATCAAACTGGGCAGCCAGTGTATGCACAGCAATGTACCACAAGCGGACAACAAATTTATTTTTACTTAGGAACGATTAGCCAGGTCATTTGAGCAACCTCCCTTGTCTTTTCGAATACAGCTGCAGATCTTTAACATCCACTTCAACAGATAGCCAGATCTTATCTGAAGGAAGTAAATTTGACAATGCCGCATTTCCCCAACACTGCATTGCAGTGTCAGACTAGATTATGAACTTAAATTACTGATACCAACTCTGCGCCACACCTCTCCCTCCACACCCTATTTGAACCCCTCTAGTCCAGCTTCCGCCTTGTCCACAGTACAGAGACTGCACATGCGAAAGTCACAAACAATGTCCTCTCTGTCTGTGACTAGGGCTCCCTCTGCCTCCTTATCCTCTTGGACCTCTCCATCGCCTTCCACACAGTCGATCACACCATCCTCCTCCACCGCACATCCTCCATCATCCATTTCAGTGGGACCGCACTTGCTTGGTTCGAATCCTACATCACAAACCGCCAACAGTATATCT
The DNA here is from genome assembly GCA_035084275.1 of Hydrolagus colliei. NCBI lineage: Eukaryota > Metazoa > Chordata > Chondrichthyes > Chimaeriformes > Chimaeridae > Hydrolagus > Hydrolagus colliei. The sequence goes on from CM068745.1 coordinate 11,184,424, forward strand.
CTGCAAATGGCTTTTCCTCTTGCTTTCGCCTGGTCACCTGAGGAGTATCCCAAGGATCCACCCTTGTCCCCCTTTTCTTCCTTAACTGCATGCTCCCTCTTGGTTATGTCATCCGCAGACTTGGGGTAAACTTCCACATGTATGCGGATGACACCCAACTCAAATTTTCCACCTCAAATTGTGATTCCTCAGTCCCCTGATGTTCTGTCAGCCTGTCTGTCAGACATCAAGAGCTGGATGAGCGCAAACTTCCTGCTGTTAAAAGATGACAAGGTGGCAGCCATACTCTTTGGCTCTTGTCGACGTCTTCAATCCCACGGCTCTCACCTCTTCCACCTACCGTAATAATCCCTCCCAAAAAACCCACAATAATAAAATTGGTCATTTCAATCCACGACTGTGTGTGGGACACTGCTGTGCGCAATTGGCTGCCGCGATTCGCCCACAAATATATACAGTCAATTCACCTTACAGTATATTCTGTGAAGCGCTTTGGGACGTTGATAAGATGTGGAAAGCACTATATCAAATGCAAGGATTATTATTATTATTATTATTATTATTATTATTATTACCTGACCTGCCCCTAAAACTTTCCGAACTCGTACGCAACTTAGGCGTCAGGTTTGACCCCCAATTATCCTTCCTCCCCCACATCTGGTCCCTCACCAGCACCTCCTTCTTCCAAATCTCTACCAAATTGCCCATTTCCGCCAATATCTCACCCCCAAAAAGCTGCCAAAACTCTGGTCCATTGCTTTTACCACCTCTTGGCTGGAATACTAGAATGCCCTCCTCACCGGTCTCCCCTCCGCCACAATTCATAAAATCCAGTTCATACAGAACTCCGCCACCCGCATTCTCACCCAAACCAAACTTTGTTCCCCCGATTACCCCAGTTCTCACCAGACTTCACTGGATCCCTGTCACAGCGTGGATCGACTTCAAGATTATCACTCTTGTGTTTAAATTTGACAATGCCGAATTTCCCCATGCATTGCACTCTTGCTCTCCTCTGCACAACCCTACCTCTCTAACCTCCTCTCTCCTCACAACAGTACCCGCTGCCTCTGCACTACTGAGCCTGGCCTCCTCCTTGTCCCCCAAATCCTTTGCTCCACCATCGGCAGCTGTACCTTCAGCCACTATTCCCTGAAACTCCCTCCTTCAATCCTTTTGCCTTACCCCCTCCTTTTCCATTTTGAGGTCGTGCCTGAAGACCTTTCTGTTCAACCGCACCTATGGTCACCTTCCCCTTCCCCCAGGCTCCGCTATTGTGAAGCGCTCCAAGATGCCGTCTGGCATGGAGGGCGGTGTATAAATCCAAGTTGTTGTTATTGATGATAAGCTAGAACCCATAAGCATCTGAGCCAAAGTAAGTATGCTACCAACAAAGCAGCAGCAACGGATATACAGTAAAAGCCCGTTTATCCATGATTCGATCAACCGGAACTTCCGTATAACTGGTACGTCAAAAAATAGTCCCCATCCGATTAACCGGATGTTATCCGGCACAATCGCGGTGGCGCATTTAGTGAATCGATTGTAGCACAAGAGTACTGTGCAGGTATTTTGGCTTGCCGCTAGTTGAGCTTTAAAGTCGTGCTGCTGTTTTATTCCCTCGCATGGCGTACGCCATTGCAGAAGTTATCGATAGACTGTACATCTCTACCCCAGCATCATGGCTTCAAACCAGGCATCTACCAGCAAAGGTGATTTTTAGGTGAATAGCAAAGATCTGTTATTATCTGTTTTATTATTTAGTCTATTATTAATATGGTATGTGTTAAAATAAGTTCCTTTTTTTGTGTTGGGTTTTTGGCATCGGATCCGACTGAATATCCAGCATAACCGGATAAACGGGCTTTTACTGTACTTTGTTGTCTATGGGCAGAACCTTTCTCAGAACCCTGGCAAATGTAATTTTAAAGTGAGATTATTAATGCTTATACTGGTACTCATCACTTTACTGTTGGTAGTGATCTGAAATTGCGTTTAGAAGGACTGCATCATGGTCCAAAATTAGATTCCTGTAATGTAGTCATATGGCCTCATTTTGAGCCCAAGGGCCTCTAAATCTGTCATTGTAATGTTTGTACCATAATCATTCTCATGGAATTATTGGGGGGAGAGGGAATAGATATTATAGGAGTGAGAGAATAGTATAGTACATTTGCTTCTTACTTTACAAAATACTTGGGGTGAGCAGATTCTATAGGAAACGTAGGGGAAAAGAAGGATACTTTAACATATATTAACAGTGTAAATTCCCACATGGATTGAATGGCAAACTGCAAATGTTAGCCATTTATTACTGTAAGGTTAAAAAATGATTTGTTTTATCTGATCACTGATCTTGTGATGCTTTGCCATTCAAAGTTTAAGAAAGCTGCATAGGTAAAGAATAAAAGTATTTACATTTGACATGTCCATCTTAAAATGTACAATTCAGCATTGAGATGGCATATAGATTCATAGATTCATAGAATTTTACGGCACAAAAGGAGGCCATTCGGCCCATCTAGTCTGTGCCAGCTCTTTGAAAAGAGCGATTCAATCCCACTGCCCTGCCCGCTCCCCATAGCCTAATAGACCTGTTCTCCCTAAATAAAGATCTAATTCCCTTTTAAAAGTTGTTATCGAATCAGCCTCCACCACCTTTTCAGGCAACGCATTCCAGATTCGAACAACTCGCTGAGTGAAAAAATTTCTCCTCAGCTCCCCTCTACTTCGCCTTGAAACTATTTTAAATCTGTGACCACGAGTCACAGATTCGCCCACGAGTGAAAATGGTTTTTCTCTATTTGCCGTGTCGAAACCCCTCATGATCTTATAAACCTCTATTAGGTCTCCCCTCAATCTTCTCTACTCCAGAGAGAATAACCCTAGCCTATCTAGCCTCTCCTCATAGCTGAAGTCCCTCAATCCTGGCACCATCCTAGTAAATGTTGTGTGGAATAAAATCTGGAAATGTATGAGATTCTCAGTTATACTCAGTGGATTGAATTCAAGATTCTTATCCTTGAGTTTGAAAGCATCGATAGGCATGTGTTCAGCCACTCTGCCTTGCCCTCTAGAGTTGCATTTCACCTTGCCTACCTCATTGCCTTCTAAACCTCTTTGCCTCCAAAACCCATTTCTTCAGTCATCTATTTAACCATGCTTCAGATGACGTTTCCCCTCTTATATTTAAGCCATCTATTTTAATGACAAATTCACTTATATCACCCCTCAAAGCTTTTCTGTTCAAATGGAACATTCTGACCACTTCAATCTCTTCAGACTTCTGTACCCTTGCCTCAATATAATTCTTATAAATCTGCATTATTCTCTCCATAGCTGTGATATCCTTTCTATGGTATAGCGCACAAAACTGCACATGGTATTTCCAACTGTGCCCAACCGAATATTTCTTCATCATCACATCCTTACTTTTGAATAAATAAATGGAACAGCTTGACCTGAACAGGAATTTACTGCCTCAGAAAGATTGGGGTCAAATCAATATATGGAGCCAAGTTGTTATTAAGTAGAGCTTACTTGAGTGGATTGCTCTTAAGCCTTTGGCCTGTGTCAGGCAATGCTTTGGATTTCAGTCTAACCATATCACATTACTGTTCAAAATACGTGGTACCCAATGCTGGATCAGAGAACCATCTTGGATTGAATTCTGAGACCTTGCACTGTGTTTGAATCTGCTCCATTGCAATAATCTGAAATTGAAATTAAATAATTTAGTAGAGCTTACAATGCATTTTAAAAATGGAGGTATTAAATTGGTAGCAAATGTGTTGGTCTGTTCAATGGAACTATGATGTATTCCAGTAGCTGGCTGTTCTAGTGCTTTTTATTAGACAGATGAATGTGAACCTGATATTGCAATGAACATTCATTGTCAGCATCTGTGTGGGATGCTGACTATCTTGCAGCATAGGTATTGGGTAAATTGCTCTCTTGTCTTTGAGTTTGGACAAGTCTACAGTTTAAGGATGTGCTTGATTGTGGCCTATAACTCACCCATGCATTATTCAGTATGAGTTGTACCAAGTCGTCCACTCCTTTTTTTTAGTATTTCCAATGGCTTCATAGCTGACATAATCTCTTCCTTGGCCATTCTTAATGTGTGAGTCAACATTGACTTTGACAGGATTGAGTTCTGACAATGGAGCATGGGCTCGAAAGGTTGAATCACTTTCCTTTTTCCATAGATGCTGCTTGACCTGCTGAGTGTTCCCAGCGATTTCTGTTTTTGTTTCAGATTCCAAGCATCTGCAGTATTTTGTGTTTTTGTCAAGGATTATTTCTATTTATTATAAGTTGTTTTACTATTATCATGGATACCCTACAATAATTGTAAATAGAATTATAGTATTTTACACTATTCGTCAGGGTCGTGGGCCCTAAACGTTGATTCACTTTCCTTTCTCTATAGATGCTGATTGATCCGCTGAGTACTCCCAACAATTTCACCAGTTAGGTATGCTATATTTATAAAATAGCATACCTAACTGCAAGAAAAAAAACTTACATTTATAGGGCACCTTTTATTGTAGACTAACAACCTTGAGCATTTTACAGATATAGTGCTTGGCAGATAGGAGTCAGAGCCAGGTTGGTTTGAGAGAGTAAAGCTTAGGTAATAATAATAATAATTATCCTTGTATTTTGAAATAGCTCTTTACATGTCTTCTAGATGCCTCACAGAGCTTCACAGAATATACTGTAAAATGAATTGACTGTATTTTTGTGGCCGAAACCATTGGTACATTGGAGAGGTGTGTTTTAGAGGTGACTTTTGAACACATTTAGAAGAGGCAAGACTGGAGTATAGAGGAGTTCATGGTGGTTGAAGATTGCGCCACCAATGGTGGGGTGGAGAGGATAAGGAATGTGCAGCTGTTTGCTTAGGTTTGCCAAGCGGGGGATGGGGGCACGACAGAAGAGTGTGGTTGGATAAGATCTCAGGGCTAAAGAATTGCCTGGGTGCAAAAGGAAGTGTAGGTGAAAATCTTGGAAGTCAATCCACTGGGAACCTTTGGAGTGTTGGGGAGTATGAGGGTGATGGATATGCATAGTTTTGTGCATGTAGGGCGGTTTAACTGAATTTAACATAATTGAACTGCCCTTGTGATGTGGGCAATTAAATCATGAATAAACTGGAGCTTGTGGGTGGTGGCATTAAGGAGGCTGGTGAAAAGGGTATTTGAAAAGCTGTGTCTGGCACAGCTTAAAAGGTGTGAATGGTTTGGGCAGTATTGGGTATGAGATGGGAACGGAGGCTGGCATCTTTGCGAAGATACAGGAAAGCCATCTTAGTCAGGGATTTGCACCCCAGTTTAACTAACTTCAGTATATTCCATGTTACATTATTTAAAAGTGACTTATACCATTGTACAAGATTTGGATTGCAGTACGGTCATGTAAAGGAATGGCAATGGTAAATGCTGTTAAGGGAATCACTTCACTAGAATTTTGTGCAGAGTTGATGCTGTCATCGCAAACTCCTTTGTTGCTCCAATTCTCGTGACTGGCACACAGGTTTTTGCATGCGATATTGCAATGTTTTATTTATTGTTTGGATGTTTTAAATTCTGGAATTTGCAGTGAAGCATCAACCATTGTGATTTATATTTAGGGCTCTTTACTGTTCTGGTGAGATTTTGATGTACAGCAGTAAAAAAAATTCTGCACTGTACACACAATTCTGCTGAGTGGAATTACATCTTATATATATTTAATAATCCTTTCATTTGCATATTTACAACATCATCAAACCTGTAGGACATTTGATGATTGACATGGACTTGATGAGTGATGACACTTTCAACACCATTTATAGACTAGTGGGGGCTCTCTTCCTCCAGGAAGAGAATTTGCATCGCATTCCAATATAAACCTCTCCACAATTTCCAGGTGGGATGCATGGCTCAGTTTGGTTTGGATGCTGTTCAGCATGGAGATGGGTTTCCACATGTGTCGGGCGCCCACCCAGCTGATCAAGAAGAAAGTGTACAATGATGTGATCATCTATGCAATGTGTGACTGATCACATCTGGGTGTGCAAAAAAAACTTTGTGAAAAAAAAGTTTCCACTTCAACATGTACGCCCAGTGTATAATGTGTGCTGCTGTTGTTATTAATCTCCCTCCCTCCCTCCCTCCCTTTGCTGTCAGTAATTCATGCGGTAGCTCGAGGAAACAAAAGGACACTGGCAGCACAGCACTGTGTGCGTGTGTGTTTTTAAATAAAATTTGCATTGAAATGATATCTCCTAAATGTGGAGGCGGGAGCTGAGGTTTGTGAGGGGTGGGGTGGGTGGAGCAGTCACTCCCCAGGGAGCGCTGACGTCAGGCGGCTGGCGGGGCCAGGCGAGCGGGGCCTGGGACTGTGCTGAGCGGCGGCTCCTCACAGGACTCCATGGTGGGTGATCGGCGGCAGCTGCGAGAGGCAGAGGTGAGGTCAGTCTGCCCGGGGCTGGAGGCGGTTGTGTGCGGGGTCTCAGTGCTGTAAAGTTATACGAACAGCCGGGAGGGGGGGGGGGGGGGGGGGTGTCGCTCTGATCCGAGCCTCCCCATCGCCAGAGGTTCACTGATTTAAATAGGATTATTTATCGTGTATAAGTGGTAATCACACTTGAGGGGGTTGAACCAGCCAAATTCATTGCTTGTTTTCCACACGTTGTAAATCCAGGGACTCCACAGAATTAAAACTGGGCAATAATTATTTTTTTCCTCAAAATAAAGATGCTTTGGGATAACAAAGTGTAGGATTATTTTTATGATGTAATTTGCATATATCCCCAATCTATTTTTTTAAAGTTAATTCACTTTACAGTACTGTATATTCTTCGAAGCGCTTTGAGATGGCTAGAAGATGTGAAAAGTGCTAAATCAAATGCAAGGACTGTTTTATTGAATTATCTCACCAATTCTATTACATTTTTGTTTTGTTTGATAGAAACATAGAATATTCCTGTATTTTAAAATCACCTTTTTTGTATTAATCCAAATTTTCTCCTGATATCATTTTGTTATTAGTGCCCCAGTCCTTATCTAGTTATATACCAGTGTGAATATCAGTAAATGATTAAGGATTACAAATAATTTTATAGTTACTTATGCTTTCTTTCTATCCAGCTGAAACTGCAGTATATATTCTCTAGTGCTATTACTCTTCTCCCCACCCACACGCCTCCACACAGCCACACAGGCACCAATCTGCATTAGCTCTCTATACTGATGGGGATTGGTTTCCAGCTGGTTGGTTTGAAATCCTTTCATAGGTTCACTCCATCCTACCCTATCAATAATAGTAATAATAATCCTTGCATTTAATATAGCACCTTATCATGTCTTGAAGTAATCTCAAAGCACTTCACAGAATATGCTGTGAAGTGAATTGACTGTATTTTATGGATGAAACGCGGCAGCCAATGTTCCCAAGTGCCACCAACCACCCAGTCTGTGAATCTGGTTTACTGCTTGTACTCCACTTGCTCTACTTTGCTGCTGGAAAGTGAGCCTTCAACTACGACTCTGTTTTCTGGAACTCTCTATTAAAATCACGTTGCCTTGCTATATTTTTTTAAAAACTGCTGAAATACCTCCTCAAATCTGCCTTTAGTTACTTCTAATGCTGCTTTTATATTATGAGCTTGCTTCTGCAGGCAGTCCATAATGAGAAATGCACCATCTGATCTCCCAACTCCATAATGAATGGAGTGTGGTCTTCAGTAACCACACACTGATTCTTCCTGCAGACCCCATGACTTTTGTGCATGTGTAAATAACTTGATAGCAAACATCCTTATATATTTGCAAAATCCTTACATTTATTTTTGCGACATCTGATATAATCAGCAGCAGAACTGGGTGCAAGGTCATCTGATATTCAATTTGTGAGGCAATTTGTGGCCATTTCCCTGGCCCCACTATTACTGTTAATTGGATAGCAAATTTTGTTAAATTATTTTCTGAAAAAATTCTACTTGCATAATGACAGGAGATATCCGCTCATGCACAGATCAGTGAGGAAGCAATGTTAAAAGATTGAAATGTGGCAGTATCTCCAATCTGGGCAGTGCATTTCAAGCCCCCGGAACATAAAATGTAAAAGCTGCATATTCTTCCCACTTTTGCTTAATGCCTGCCCACTACTCCCATTGTTCCCATTGTTATCTGCTTTGGGATGTTCCTTCATGTGAAAGTATATTGTGTGTGTGTGTATGTAGGTTGTAATGTAAGTTGTTACATATCCTTTCTTGCATTTCTTCCTCTGAACCTCCAAAACCGCAACAATAACATTTTACATTTATATAATGTATTTTACATCAGGAGGACATCTGAGTGCTTCACTGAGGCAGCTGAGAGGGTGGGGATGGGAGGTGGGGCTGAAGAAGGATTGGGTGTAGAAAAGTGACCAAAGCCCTCTATCCTGGAACTATCTTTTAGCATTTGTTGTGGTGTTCACTGAGATATCTGATTCTTACAGTTGGTAAGAATAGTGTCTGTAATGTGGAAGTTATAAACTGGTAATTAAGGTGTATTTAAAATTTGTTTGGGAATAATATCAATAGTGATCATGATCAAATTACAGTAAAAGCCCATTTATCCGGCACCCTCGGGACCTGGCCAATGCCGGTTAAAGCGCGTGACGGATATTCGTCTGAAAATGCAATGTAAAAAAAAATGTTGATGCATTTTTCCGAATAAATTCCGGTTAATTGAATGTGGTTGCAATGCTGGTTATACGGAAGTTACAGTTGATCGGGTACTGGATAAACAGGCTTTTTGTTGTTGTTTAAAAAAGGAAAACTTTTTTTTAATAAAGGGGCAAATAACTGGACTGAGTAAATTGAGAAAGATATCCAGTAAAAACTGGATAATTCTTCTGCAAAGCCAAGAAAAGGGAATGTAATAATTCTCTGAAGTGGACAAATAAACCACTGAAATTGTTTTTCACTCAGCGAGTTGTTCAAATCTGGAATGCATTGCCTGAAAAGGTGGTGGAGGCTAATTCAATAACAACTTTTAAAAGAGAGGTAGACATTTATTTGGGGAGGACGGGTTTGCGAGGTTATGGGAGAGAGCTGGGGTTTGGGATTGAATTGCTCTTTTCACAGAGCCGGCACAGTCTCGATAGATTCTATGATTCTATGAAATAAGAATAAATCAAAACAAATATTTAACTCTTAGGGTGGGGGGGAAAAAGGAGAGACTGGAAAGATTATACGAATTTCTTAAAATTAAAGGAATATTAGAAGTGCTCCTCCATTGTGAAGCATCTGAGACGCCACCCGGCATGGAGGATGTTACATAAATACAAGTTGATGCTGTATAAAGCTATAAAGTATTTTAAAAATATTTTTACAAAGTTACAATTGCAAAAGATAAAAGTGGATTGATGTGAAAATTAATGAATTTAATAATGCAGGACTAACTTTTTGCCACTTTCTGTAATTTGACTGAGTCCCTAACAGAATTTTGAAGTCAGTATTGCACAGGTACTTAATAAATTAGGAGAATTAAATAATAAAGTGCTCTTATGTATCCCAAGGAGCTGAAAGAGACCAGGGAGGGAATATGTGGAGCATCAGGTTGACTTGAATTTGGTTTTGAAGGATTGGAAGCCACAAACCTGCACCACATTTAAAGATGGTGAGAGAGAATACTGGCCACATGCCTTTCCGGGGGGCATTTTGGTAATGTGTAAGACAATGAAGTCTGTTCCAAGGCCAGACCAAAGCAATACCTGTACAGTAACAAATTTACAAGAAATAGATCATACGTTTTAGACGAGAAAATCAGGGGTGGCTTGTTTGATCTTAAAAGTAGATAATGGAACGTCCTATTATGTTGTTGACTTAACTTTCAAAAAGCTTTTGACAAAGTCCACACAAAAGACTTAAAAGCCAATTTAAAGCTTAGGACCACGAATAAGTAGGATATAGAGTACTTTTGAAAAATGTAATGACATTTGGCAAGGAGGGAGGTGGGTAATTTCAGTCCGCTATGGTTAGTCCTTGTGCTCTTATTGTACTATATACAAAAATTAACTGCAGAAAGAAAATAAACTCATCAAATGATGGAGATTGACACAAAATAGTTTAAACAAATATTTAAATTGGTGAAAAATACTTCAGCTCTACAAATGGGCAGAAAGCAGACACATGACAATTAACAATGATAAATATACATACTCAGAAAAATCTGGAATGGTACAGATTCAAATTAGAGCAAGAAAGGAGACCGACAAAGATAATAGGGGAGTGATAGTAGACACCATGTTGAGACCTTGTGGTGAAGTTAATAAATAGCTAATAGCCATGATACACGATAAGAACAAACATCCACCCAAGCTATGCTAAATGTTTAATAATCTTTACATTTGATATAACACCTTTTCACGACTGGAAGGCATGATATATCATAAAGTGTAGTGACGGTATTTTATGTGCAAACATGGCAGCCAAACTGCACAGCAATGTCTCACGAGCAGCCATGAAGTTTACAATGCATTGATCAGACCATGTAGGATACCCTTCAGTTTTGATTGTTACACTGTAAGTCAATTATAGTTACAGGAGTACAGTATACACACTATAATATACTTACACTATGCGTGGAGTAGTATAGCTCAGTGGTTAGAGCACTCGCCTGACAAGCGAAAGACCTGGGTTCAATTTCAAGCAGGGCAAATCAAACTTGAGCAAGTTTCCTAACTCCACATGCCTAATAGTAATCACTCAAAAAAAACAATAATAGATTGGTCATTTTCAATCCACGACTGTTTGTGGTATCTGCTGTGCGCAATTGTCTGGTGAGTTTTGCCCACATATATACAGTCAATTCATGTGAAAAGCGCTATATCAAATGCAAGGATTATTACAGGTACCCCGCCCCAACCACGCCCTCGATAACCGCGAAAATCACGCATCCATGGTTTGCTAAATGCAACAACCCTTGCTAACAATGCAATGGTTATTTCTTAACCCTTGCTTATCCATGGGGTTTAACACTAACACTAGTGTTTGGCGCTAGGACCCAGTTGCATCAACCAGCTTCGCACAAGGACCCAGTTGCGATGTCGCAATCAACCAGCGAGATGTCGCTTCTCTCTTAAGATTAAGGTAAATCTCCATTGATGTCTCTCTCTCTCTCTGTCTCTCTCTCTCTCTCTCTCTCTCTCTCTCTCTCTCTCTCTCTCTCTCTGTCTGTGTCTCTCTGTGTCTGCAGATCCTGGGGGCCAATGCTCCCAAACATGTCACCCACCACACCACCTTCTGCGTGGATTTCTCTCACCTCTGTGTCACCCACCATACCACCTTCTCCGTTGATTCTCTCTCTCTCTCTCTCTGTGTCTGTGTGTACATCAGTCAGTCAGACAGTCAGTCAGACAGTCAGTCAGTCAGACAGACAGTCAGACAGACAGACAGCCTCGCGGATTGCTGAAGATCCTGGCAGCCAATGCGCCCAAACTTACTCTCCCTATCCCCATGTATATTATAACTGTGTCTGTTTTTTTTGTGTTTAGTTCTGCGAAACGTGAACTTACTCCCCCAATCCACTTGTTTCCCATAGGGCCCTGCATTTTCCAACCGTGACAAAGCAAACTTACTCCCCCTATCCCCATGTTTCCTATAGGGCCCTGTATTTTCCAACCGCGGTTTTACTGACCACGGATGTTTTCAGGAACGTATCCCCTGCGGTTGGGGAGGGGTACCTGTATTATAAAAAATATATTGGAAACAGTACAGAAAGAGGCAACAAAACTTCTCAAATGTAAAAGACATCAGCTTCGAATAAAGTTTTGAGAAATAAATGATACCGTCCTCCACCTTGTCCCCTCTATCCCCCTTTTCAAGTCTCGCCTGAAAACCTCTTCAACCATGCCTGCAGCCACCTCTCTCTGGCTCCGGAGTTGGGCTCCGCCACTGTTAAGTGCTCTGGGATGCTACGCTGTGTGGAGGCACTATACAAGTGCAAGTTTGTTGTTATACATTCCAGATATGCGGGGGAGGGAGGGATGGGGAGAGAGAGAAAACGAGCAAGAAAAGAAAGAAAATGTTCCTGAAAAATATAAAATATTTAATATCCCAGATATCCTCAGCAAGGTAAGAAAATAAGACCAGAGAACAAATGGAACTTTGGACCTCGCTCCCTCAATTCCTTCACCTCACCCCCTCCTTTCCCATCATCGGGTCACGCCTGAAGAGCTTTCTCTCTGACCACGCTTAAGGTCGCCTTCCCCATCCCCCTGGCTCAGCCTCAGTCTCTGCCATTGTGAAGTGCTTTGAGATGCCGTCCGGCGTAGAGGGCACTATATAAATGCAAGTTGTTGTTGTTGTGGACAGATATTGGGAAAACATTTTCATCTCACCTGTGAGACTCCGTGCCGCTATGTCTCTGCCTTGTCCCTGTGTTTAAATCCCAATTGTACCTCTTTGACTATGCGTACCATTCTTTCTTGCTTGGTGTCCAACTTCACCACTGTGAAGCACCCAGACGTTATCTGCATTCAACGGTTCTATATACAGTAAATGCAATTTGCTGTTAATGTATGTGCCAGTGGGTTGATTTCCAACAGACAAATGCCCTTTTATGATTTTTGTATCTTGTGTTTCCTCATCGCCCTGAACCATTTCTTGCAATGCCCACCATCGTTTTACTATTCTACATATAAACCTATTATCAATTGTGACTCAATTTTTATTTCACGGTAATTACTCATTATTGACTTACTTCTCATTAGGCAGTTGCGGATATGCCAACACTTCATGAACCACTGAGATTTGAGTATAAAAGTTTTCGGTCTCGAGTCCAGTGTTTCATTGGACACCTTTTCCTTACTCCTAGTGCAGAAAAAAAATTGGTTAATATTTAATTGGAGTTGGGTGTAAACTGAGCACGTTGGACGTTTAAAGAGGATATGCATATGTTTTTTCGTTAGCTTGCATCAACTGTGGCAGTCAAGGGAAATGCTGAGTAATAATCTATTAACACTGCTGGTCTAATGAATGCTGCAGTCATTGCTAAAACCTTGTTCCTGTGATTTCCCCCACCTCCTTTTCACATATCTGTGACTGCTCCTTTGTTTACCATCATTAGGGTGAATTATTAGAGATTACAATGTTATTAATCTTTGCTTTTTGATCCAGGTTTCTGTGAGTTGTGACATAAGGTACTGATGGCAATCGATCACTTTTATTGGGGCATTTATTTAATACCGTATGTGATTCCGAAGGTCTGAATGCTTTAGAATTTATATTGTATTGTACATTCTGTGAAAGGAGGGAATCATCCAAATATTTAAAGTTCTGTACCTCCTATTTAGGAACAGTTCTTGAATTAAACGTTTGCAAGTTTACCAAATCTGGTTTGATGCCTATTTAATTTGTAGCACTGCTTTTGTAGGTTGGCATCGTCTGTTGTTGCCTCTTAAAATTTTCATAGTGCCTTTGGAGATGATGACAATTGATAGCACATAAATATCTGTTGCAATGCAGTTGACTACTATGTTTTCTGGTTGTGGGTTGGCTGAGCCATCAATCCACTCTTGTCAGGAGATCAATGAAAGTTCATAGTGTAAGATGACACACCAGTACAGTACTAGGGGATTTATGCTTTGTCATTGGTGGAAACTGGATCAGACATTGAACTCGATTCTCATTTGCTTATATCAGGTGATCACTAAAGATCCCAGAATTAACTATTTCCAAAAGAGAGGAGAGATTTCTCGAGGGTCCTGGTCAACAATTTTCCAGATTAATTGATTTGTGGCTACTTTGTAGGAACTAGTCCACAAAATGACTACAGTAAAAGCCCGTTTATCTGGCACCCTCGGAACCTAGCCAATGCTGGTTAAAGAGTGTGCCGGATATTCGGTTGAAAACATAATTTTTGAAAACAAAATTGAAAAAAAATGCATTTTTCCAGATAAGTTCCGGTTAATCGAATGTGGACCTTTTTTTTGAGGTGCCGGTTATACGGAAGTTACGGTTGACCAGGTCACAGATAAACGGGCTTTTACTGTACTATGTTTGACAACAAGTTTACATTTCATAAGGCTAATAATAGAAAGGCAATTTCTTTTTTTTGTGGTGTGCTTTTGTCCCTGTTGGATGTAGACTGGAGAAAGTCTGTAGTCATAGAAAAGTCACTCTATGGAATGACTCGTCTCGGAATTTCACTGTTTCATTGTTGCAGTTATTGTCTGGAATTTCACTTGTCTTGTAAGTAAATGGCCTGGGGAGAGAAAAGGAAAGATTCCAGGCATGAACAGTCGCAACTAGATGTATGACAGCCAAGTCTTCAGCATGTTAGAAGCTATATGGGAGGAGGACCCTGTTAGAACTTGGTGTTTAAGTTCCATAAGATTATACTGCTTTATAAAATTATACCCATATTATGACTGGTCCACATTTTTAAAAAAAAGTTCCGGTCCCACTTCCAAGTCACCTGGTTACTTCCAGCATAGACTAGACTGCAGCAACAACAACTTGAATATGTGGGTTGTGTCTTGGAGTGTTTAAGAGAATTGGATGGGAGTTGACCATAGGCACTTTTGATGAGGAAAGCAGTGATTTGAAGTAGATAAAAAGGGGTCAAGACAGAAAGATTGAAGCAAGGAATTCTAGAGAATTGGGACATAGTGAAATCATTTGTGGAGTGGAGAGAATGGGGAACATGTACAAACTGAGCAAGTACTGTTGGTTACTGTCATATGCAGAACCTGTCACCATTAAATAACTGGTTCTGACTATCTTCTGCTTATGTTATGCTGAAAATGCTAAATATGTCACCTTGGAACCAGTTCAATTCCAAAGAGACCCTGCTTACCACACACACCTCCCAAGGAGGATATTCACAATCTGGTCAATTGACATCAGACAAGCATAGGTTTGAGCACTCACCAGGTGGATGGCAAGAAACAAGAGCTTCCTGCAAGCTAGCTTTTATTACTGTAAACATTAGGATAACACAAATGTAATATTGTTGTTGTCATTATTGTTCTTATTCTCTATTTTTAAATATGTTTTAGTCTTTCTACTCTTTCATGTTCAGAATCTCATTCTTACCTTCCCACTCTCACTATGTGGAGTCCTGTAGCTCAGTGGTTAGAGCACTCGCCTTGCAAGTGAGAGACGTGGCAGGCAAATTTCCTTACTCCTTACTCCACACGCCTGACAATAATCCCTCAAAAACAATTGGTCATATCAATCCATGACTGTTTGTGGGATTCTTCTGTGCGCAATTGGTTGCCACATTGCACACATAAATATACAGTCAATTCACTTTATATGTAGTATAAAGTGCTTTTGTGAAGCACTTTATGATATCTAGAAGATGTGAAAAGTGCTATATCAAATGCAAGGATTATTATTATTTGTTTTGTAAAGTGTGTGAGGTAGGGAAGCGGGCTGAGAGCAACATATTGTTTTGTGTTTTATTGGTCAAAGGACTGACTTATTAGGAAGACCTAGAGATGTTAGGTCTTCAAAGTGACATATCAGAGGGAACTAAGATGCTGAATGAGATACAGAAAATAAACAGAAAATTACCTTCTGATATGTCAAGGACACAGGATCAAGAGGGTACAGGTTCAGGATTGGGAAGGGCAATTTTAGGACCGATATCAGTAAGTGTTTTTTTACATACCGGATGGATGGTCAGCTGCTGAAGCAGGTTAGTAGGGAGGGTGATAAGAGGTTAAGACTGAAGAAGCTCTGAACTAATTTAATGCCATTTTTGTACAGTGGATTTCTGAATCTTGGAAAATTTATGTTAAGTGAAGGCCTTACTTAACAGCCTGCAGACACTTGGCATTCAGTTATTCTGTGATCAGTTTAAATCCTGGGTCCCAGAGGTGAAATATCAGCATGTTGCCTGTGCCACCCAGACTCTCAGTTTGCATTTTTACAATTTTCTGGATCATTTGTTCATTCATGAATTGATGTTCTTTTACTGCATCAGTCTCTTTCATGCCTCCAGGGGTGAGTTGTACAAGAGTGCAAATAGGATAATGGGAACTACATTTTTAACAAGAATTCTGACAAGTCTTCTGTATTAAACTTGAGATAAAAGCCAAGCGTACTGTTTGTAACACGTTGCATGAGTATTCAATTGCTCACATAAAGGTTTTTAATTGAGTTTTATGGGGGGTTTTAAGGTTTGTTGGGCTATAGTAGGAATTTCATAATGTGATATCAGCAAGTTGCAATAGGGAAAAACACAGGTACAGTGCGATTATATTTAACTAGTGTACTAGAATCACCAGTAATTTAGGAAAACCTGAGAGATGTCAGTAATTCATTAACTATCAATGTTGACATAGAGCATTGATTTTTAGAATTTTTATTTCCATCATGTGTCTGGTATAATAATTGTTGCCTTTGTTATTATAATTAATGGCCCATTTTAAACCTATTTGGAAACTGTTATAGCTTTTAAAATAATACAATGCAAAACCTTCATAGATTTTTTTTCCCTCGCTTTATAAATCACTGACTGGGATCCTGAATCTAATAGTTATAATGAATGAGAATTGATTGAGGTTTTTTGCCACACCCTTGATTTGCTTTATGCAGTTTGCCTATCCATTTAGTAAAACCTTTTCCAGTACTTAATATCGATGATAAGCGATGATAAAAGACACATTGTGTAATTGGAATAATGAACTTGAGGTTGACTAATTGCCTTTCATTCCCTAATTAGGAAAGTGTTCCTCAGTGCAGCAGTGGGTCATGCTTGGACCATTTTATATGCTTCCTAATTGATTCATTATTTGATAGTAATCTTTGCATTTGGTAGCACCTTATCAAGCTTTCAAGGTGTCTCAAAGCGCTTCACAGTATATACCGTAAAGTGGAGTTTCTATATATTTTGTGGTATTTCAAGTTTATGTTAGGTATATGGTGTACAAATAAATGTAGTATACTGTACTGAGATACTAAGTCCTGTGGTTTTCAACAAGAATATTACCCTTTTACAAATGACTGGTATCCTGACTAAGAAAACTAAAAAAAAACTAGTTAATATGCATGCATGAAATTCTGTCTTGGTTAACTCTCAGCTGAATACTTCCTTTGTAAATAATATATTGACCCGTGCAACTGACTGTAAATGAGTCTGGAGTATTCCATATGTAAGGATCATTATATGACCAATGCATTTCATTTTTCGAAAGGCTGAAAGTATTATACGCCTGGTTCATTTGGAACTACAACAGGTTTTCTGTATTGTGCAGTTACTCAGTGAGCATTGCAATGACCATGACAATCATATTCTTTAATAAGGATTTGAGCCTACACTGACATTAATGTGAAATGGTTTTGCCCGATCTTAAACATTAGGCAAGACAAACTTTATTAGTGCAATATTATGAAGTGTGGGGCGGTCCAACTGGCAGTCCAGAGAATGATTTCATCTGGCTCCTGATCACAGTTGGATTGTGTGTCCAGAGTTGGTCTGACCCGGCGCTGCACAGCAGAACCTGTCAAGAGAAGAGACACAGAGAAGCACACATATACAGAGAGAGATCCACATACTTAAATCTGATCCTCGGCATCCAAAAAAAAGGCTGAACCACCCCAATGTAGGATATTAGTGACATTTCATTGACCATTTGTAAATTGTATTTTACGTGGTTGTTAACCTGGAGCTTCTCGCTTTTACATTGCTGCAGATACTGGATTTTACCAAAGAAATTACACGTTAGATACCCCAGTATGCTACCTTTAAATCATGATAACAGTTGCCTCGAGACATATAGAGATGCAAGGCTCACTCTGGCACAATACAGTATCAAATACTGGGGCGAGGGGAGGTTCATGCTAGTAAAGTGGTTGATTTATACAACTTCAATTCAGAGTAATGCGCATGACAAATTTAATCTGGAAAATTTGGGTTGAATGGAGTCATCTTGTTGGTATGGTTACAAAACCAGATTTTTATTGCATATAATGGTACATTAAATGATTGACAAATAATTTTTTAAATTTGAGATACCTTTGAGCAGTTTTATATGGGATGTACAATCTTACATACTGTACTCATTTGACGTACTGACAATTTGTTTTGTTTTTGCCAACCAGTTTTGATTGTTCTATTCCAGGTGCAGAGAAATTTCCATGAGCAGGGAAATGTTTTTGTGTAAGTAGCATGCATGTGTACAGCTCTGTCTTGTTTGGTTACTCTTCAGCATGGTGATGTTTCTGCATGTCAGACACGTGAGCAAAAAAATACTTCTAAATCTCCCTAGCTCTTCAAAAATCTGAACGTTTAACACCAACATAAGTTTGAATAGCCTTCTCTTATGTTGCAGTTTCCATAATTCTGTGATTTTTAATTTAAAAAAGTTAATAACTGATCAAGGACTAGGATTATGACCGCTCAATATCTTTTACATGTGCTTCACAGCTTGCGAAGTAAAGAGACCTTCATTGCATTGGTCTTCAAGCACAAATATTATGTTTGTGAAAAGACATTCTAGCTAAAGTGTATCAAATTCATGTATTTTTAAGGTGTGTCTTGTTCAAGTTTCAATATCTGAGCAAAGTTGCTCATTTAGATGAATAATAATGTTGGCATCTATATATTTAATTGTGCCCCTAAGTTGGGCAGTTGTTACTTTACCATTCTTGCTGCCTCTGGCAGCTTTAACGTTTGTGGTATCTCCACAGTAATCATACAGTAATTCCTGCCGAAAGGTTGTGCAAATTAACTTCTGGTGAGTACACAGTAAGGTTTGGCTGTGCTGGTGCCTACAGTTATATGCCTGGGCTCAACAACAGCGTGCATTTATACAGTGCCCTTCACGGAGGATATTGTCTCTGCATGCTTCACAATGGCGAGATGCTGAGTGAGTGGAAGGGCAGGTAAACATTAGCACTGTTGAAGAGGTATGGTTTATGTCAGGAATTTAATAATAACAATCCTTGCATTCAAAATATTTTTTTTTATCATTGTTTCTGCAGGTAGAGATGGTGCGAGGTGGAAGAGTAGAAATAATTTCAGTAACTAAGTCTCAATCATTGACAATGTGGAGGGTGGAGTTAGAGAAACAGTGGGGTAGGAGAAAATCACAGTTAGTGAGGTGTTAGGGCATGAATGGATTGGTAGGCATGGGCATCTTGAATTCCATCTGATTGGAAACATCGAGCCAGTGGAACCTGGTGGAAGCTGTGATGCAGTTTTTGTATGGGTGATATGGGAGGCAAAAAGATTTAATGTAGAGAATCACCCAGGACTGGAAGAGAAAAGATCCATGTTCCATATGAGTTACTGCAGTTTTTAAACATGGTTCCAAAATTATATAAATCCTCAATAGAATCCGTTTACAGACACATTACTCTGTCATAGTGTTTTGCTTGTTTGTGTATGTGGTGGAGGTGGTGGTGGAGGTGGGTGGGGGGGCACTGAAAGGAGGCTTTTCCAACCTCAGTAATTTGAAATGCCTTTCTATTAGTCAAAACATTTCCCTCTTGGGTTTTTATGGTATAACGTTTTACAACACGTTATAGATCCTTCCATTGTGGGATTCCTTCCATCATCCTGCCCTCTATCCACCTTTTATTCCCGCCTTAAACCTATCTCTTCAGCTGTGCTTATGGTGACCTGACCCATCCCCTTGCCCAGCTTTTAGTCAGTGTGAGGTATTATCCTTATGTGAAGGGCATGTAGCAATTTTATTACTAATTACTGTTGTAGTAAAAGTATGTTTTCATCTTGGAAACACAATTTACAGAAAAGTTATGTGACCTTTGTTGAATGTGGGATTGCCATTTTACCTCTTCTCCTTTCAGGTGTATTTGTGTTGTGGTCAGAACTGTTGTTGGGACATCTACCTCCATAAAATTTTATCTGACATTTGTATTAGTTCAAATAGTCATGGTGTCAATTTAGTTCAGAACAGTCATTCAGAAGTCCATTGCTACTCCCAGAAAATATCTATTTTTATAGTAATTCAAAATGTTTAAAGTTTACTGTGTGACCCTATTTACAAAAGTGCATTAAATCTTATTCAGCTGCACTCGATCTAAATTTTTGAATAAGAGCAGCTGTGTGAGATTTAAGTTGGTCATGTGCAATTTTGGAGTGTGCCAACTATAGTATTATATTGTGAATGACGGATGAGATTATGTCCAGGTACTTTGTTTTAGTTTTGTTATGCCTTCACCTAGTCAAGTAATATTAACAGGCTCTTGCTAAATGTTGCTACAGAGCAATATTTGTACGTCAGTTGCTAAATTTGGATAATTGTAGCCGGCTGTAATTGCTTTGACTAGTGACATATTGTCCAAGTGTGGAAATGGTGGGTCTCTGGTACATAAATGATTGAATGGATAATGGTTTGAGTGTTTGGGATTGCTATCCCAATAATTAAATTACACCCCTTAACATGTGCACACACACACACACACACACACACACACGGGAAGGAACTTGAAAGATATTTCCATGACAAAATATTGTACCTGGTGTCAACCTCACAACAGGCAACATTTTACTATGGCAATTTACTTTGCTGCCAATCTCACCCTGAGATCAGCAGAATAAATGCATAATCCATGTGCTACCCACTAATATACAGTTACTTTTCCTACTATGCTTTATCCTGCCCTGATCCTTCCCACCCTGCTCTTGTCCTACCTGACTGTACAGCGCCTTGGGATGTCATCTTGACGTGAAAGGCGCTATATAAATGTAAGTTTTGTTGTTGTTGTTGTTGCTACTGCATTGAAATGCATTCAATTCAAAACAAAATGCATTCAGATTTTTCTTGTGCAAAGTTTCTTTTTGCCTTCTAGGTACTTTTAATTGTGTTAATGGGTCACTGTTGGCCATGGTAACTATCAAAACCAAATAAGGGCACTGGCTAGGAGTTGATGGCATTTTGCTGTTTAAAATTTTCTTTGTTGATTCCATGTATAATAATATTCCTTACATTTGATAATAATACCTTTCATGTGTAGAGGACATCTCAAAGCGCTTCATAGGATATACTGTGACATGTAATGAATGCGTTTTGCATTCCTTTGAGACTCACCTTTTTTGGTTCAGCAACAACCCCTTGCATTTGTGTAGCCCTCGTCACTTGGGATAATCTGAGCACGTTCAGTTAAATGGACCCTTCTAGGGTATTTTCTGTACATGTTATCCCTCCTCTTCCCAGCATTAATAGAAGCATTAATTGTCTGTGGTGACAGCATATTATTCTAGTCAATCCAATGTTTTGTTTTTGTACACAAAATTACAAAATTACTTCATGAGAAATGTACTTGCCTCGCATAGATAAGGATATACCCATTTGGTTCAACTTCTGTTTGGATGACCTGATTGAGAAAAAAAACGACCCTTAGCGAAAGCTTAAAACTCAAAATGAATGTAAATGGATGATGACTTGGTGTTAAATTTAGATCACCAAATAGAGGTATAGTATTTTTGTGAATTGTTGGAATAGGATTACTTGTATTCAGGAATTTAATTTGAAAATGTATCAAGATAATAAATTACATTTCCTCAATTTAGTATTTTAAAGAGTTGTATATGATACTGTAATTTACAGCAGAGTTGAGGTTTGCTGCCTGAAGTAGTAGAGCATTAAAGTGAACTTTGCTCTTTTTCAGTTGTACCATGAGTGTACAGCATTCTTTGATAATCGTTACTGAACAGGAAAGCCCATTCTATCCCATTTTGTAAAAGTGTGTTCACTGTTCACAGTGTTGTCTAATGGAAGAATAAGATGGTGGAGGCAAGGGCTTATTGCAGATTTGAACATTATGATTAATATAATAATTCTTACATTTGGCATAGTTCCGCAGACACTTCATAACCCTTTACAAGATGCATTATCTCAGTTTATTTTGCAGGCAAAAATGGCAGATAATTTGTACATTATAATATCTTACAAACAGCCATGAAGTGAATGACCAATTTATTTGGAGGATTCCTTGAAAGAACAACAACAACTTCGATTTATATAGCACCCTCCATGCTGGACGGCGTCTCAGAGCGCTGGCTCAGTCCTGGGATCTCAGAGTAGATCCCAGGACTGAGCCAGGGGCAGGGGTAGAAAGGTGACCAAAGGCGCAGTTGAAGAGAAAGGTCTTCAGCTGGGACCTGAAGCTGAGAAAAGAGGGGGCAAGGCAGAGGTAGTGAGGAAGGGAATTCCAGAGCCTCGGGGCATAGTGGCTGAAGGCACGGCCGCCGAGGGTGGAGCGGAGGATTCGGGGGACATGGAGGAGGCCAGACCCAGTGGACCGAAGGCAACGGATGCTGGTTTGAAAAGAGAGGAGGTCAGAGAGGTAGGCGGGTGCAGAGGAGGGAGGGATTTGAAGACAAGGGTGAGGATCTTGAAGTCAATCCTCTCTGGGATAGGGAGCCAGTGAAGTCTGGC
The DNA here is from genome assembly GCA_035084275.1 of Hydrolagus colliei. Lineage (NCBI taxonomy): Eukaryota > Metazoa > Chordata > Chondrichthyes > Chimaeriformes > Chimaeridae > Hydrolagus > Hydrolagus colliei. Next base: position 11,206,819 of record CM068745.1, read on the forward strand.
AAAGACTGGGGTAATGGGGTAGTGAAGTTTGGTGCGGGTGAGAACGCGCGCGGCAGAGTTCTGAATGAGCTGCACTCTGTAGATTGTGGAGGAGGGAAGACTGGCGAGGAGGGCATTGGAACAGCCGAGAGGTGACAAAGGCGTGGACCAGGAATAATCCACCAATGGGAGAAACATTTTTTTCTAATAATACCATGATCTTTAATGTCAGCTGAAGAAAAACAACAAAATTACATTGGTAGAGCGTAGTGTCTGGCGATATATTGATATATCGGTTATATCGGTATAATTTTTCATATAGATATGCCGATATTGGAAATTTTAATATATCGGTATATTGAAAAATTTTGTATAAAAAAAAATTGGTATATTGCAACAATATACCATCGGTATATAGTGTCCTGCAATATATCGATATATCGGTTACATCGGTATAATATAAACCTTTTTCAACTTACCTTATCGCCGGCATTGCAAACCTCCTGGGCCTAGAGCATGCACACCGGAATGCACGCACACATCCGAATGCGCATGCATACACAGAATTTAAAATAAACCTGGTGATATCGATATATCGGTATATATCGATATGAGCCCAACGATATATCAATATCGGAAAATTTCCATATCGACGGACCCTAGTAGAGCAGAGTTGGGATGAGGAAGACAGAGAGGTCAGAGTTCATAGTTGAAAAGGAGGGTCTTGAGTTGGGCCTTGAAGGATGCATGGGAGGGGGGCAAGGTGAAGGGATTGCAGGATGGAGCTCCAAAGGGTGGGGGCAGAGAGGCTGAAAGCCTGGCTGCCGATGCTAGGGCGGTTTGAGCAGGAGACATGGAGTTGGGCAAAGATGAGGGTAATGGGGTCACAGAGCCTGGTGCAGGAGAGGACATTAGCTACAGAGGTTTGGATGATCTGTAGTTTGTGGAGGGAAGACTTGGGGAGTTTGACAGGTGCAGACAAGGTCTTGTTTAACATCTCAATCGAAGGACAGCATCTCTAACAATGCAGCACACCCCACCACTGCATTGGAGTGTCAACATAAATTATTTAAGAGTTCCAGATCTAGGGGTGGGGCTTGGTCCTTCTGATTTAGATGTGAGAGTACTACCAGGCGAGCAAGGCTGACACACTAAAATATCTGAAAGAAAAACAGAAATCGCTCAGCAGGTAACACTCAGCAGGTCAGGCAGCATCTATGGTGAAAGGAAAAGTGAGTCAATGTTTTGGGTCCAGAGCTGAGTGTTTCCAGCGATTTCTGTTTTGTTTTCGGATTTCCAGCATCTGCTGTATTTTGCGTTTTTGTTTATACTAAAATATTTTCTGGGTTTTGAAAATAAAATGGACATGTTGAAGTAGTTAAGATGCTGTTGCTGCAGAAATACATTTTTATAGAATGTTTCCCACTGATTTTAGGCTTCTATATGATTTTCATTTCTGTAAACTGGTGCTATTAACTTTGTTGAGGGCTAAAATCCCAAACAATGGTTTGCTATACAAATGTAATTTTGTTGTTGTTGCTTGATGGCCACTCTTGGGAAAACATCTATGGAGTGATGGGATGTGGGTCTTTGCTGCACTTCCGCACACACTGAGTTCCTGATATCAATCAGGTCGCTGTAGGCAGTTGCCGAGTAGACACCTAGTGCTTAAACACAGGAAGAATGTGAAGAGGAAGAAGGACCAATCTTTCTGTTAAATAGCTCTATTATAATATGACTCCTTGCTTTAAGGAAGCCAGAGATAATCCTTGCTTTCTAACAGCCTTTCCTTACTTTTGCTGAAGAGCAAGAAGAAAGCACTGAATTCCAGCTCTGGTAACATCTTGCAAAGTGAAGAGAAGCCTGGAGGGCTATGATGCAGTAAATCTGCTGAGGGCCACAGGTGAAGGTGAGGTGAGTCACAAATGGCACCTAGGTTGTACTTTGCTGTAAGCAAATACAAATTTAATTCTAGAATTGTTTAAATGGTACAAAAGCAATTTGAGAATGTTAGTGATGTTGCTTCAGTAGATGTTGCTTCAGTAGATGTCGTTTGGTGAACTTTTTTTGCATCTGTTTCTTTTTAAATGTTACAATTCTGACAGCCTAGGCTGTAACATTATACAGTACTTTGACTCAATCCTCAGTTTATGTCTTGCCTTTTGCGGGTGTTTGCACAACAGATGTTTGGATATGCCCCAAGACCAGTATTAATACTCTAGAAACGATTTAAACGTGCAATTGTTAATCAGGGTAAGAATTTTACAGTACAAAATGCAAGGACAAACTGAACTTTGACCGCTGTCGACTAAATACTAGCAATGCCTTAAAATGGCTTAAAATAAAGTATTCTGTGATTTGTGATCAAAACATCTGTATTTTGCACAAATATAGTGGAATTGTACTGTGATTCTGTATTCAACAAAGTACTGGTAGGTCTGTTAAATCTTATGTAGCTAGTTTTATTGACTCCTATTCCAGTAAAGGATTTACTAGGATGGTGCCAGGATTGAGGGACTTCAGCTATGAGGAGAGGCTAGATAGGCTAGGGTTATTCTCTCTGGAGCAGAGAAGATTGAGGGGAGACCTAATAGAGGTTTATAAGATCATGAGGGGTTTCGACAGGGCAAATAGAGAAAAACTATTTCCACTCGTGGGTGAATCTGTGACTCGTGGTCACAGATTTAAAATAGTTTCAAGGCGAAGTAGAGGGGAGCTGAGGAGAAATTTTTTCACTCAGCGAGTTGTTCGAATCTGGAATGCATTGCCTGAAAAGGTGGTGGAGGCTGATTCGATAACAACTTTTAAAAGGGAATTAGATCTTTATTTAGGGAGAACAGGTCTATTAGGCTATGGGGAGCGGGCAGGGCAGTGGGATTGAATCGCTCTTTTCAAAGAGCCGGCACAGACTAGATGGGCCGAATGACCTCCTTTTGTGCCGTAAAATTCTATGAATCTATGAATCTATGAATAAAGTAATGTGTACTTTATGTAATATGGGGAAACCTGGGGGCGCGTGGGTGTGGGGAATGTTATGATATTCTCACTCTGTACTTAGTTCTCAGAAATCGTGAAAAACACTCAGTAAAAGGTTGATAGAACTTCCGGTTTAGCACCACTGGAGCAGAGTTGTATCGGTGGTATTATGTGATTTCTCCAATATGCTGACCAATTCCAGTGAGAATGCTGATTTTCTCACTGGAATTGGTCAGCATATTGGAGACCATATTGGTCTGTTTAGCATTACCGATACCAGGAAGGCTCGTCAGCTCAGGGAAGCTTTTCGAGTGACCTAACATTTAGCATAGAAGTGACAAATAGAAAATCAATTCTATTGAGCTGTGACTGATGTATCTTGTAAATTGTGATCATGATTTAAAATGGCTGTATAACAATTTACAGTAGATGAATAAAATGGAGAGCATTAAATTCAATTTATTACATAATTTTTCTGCAAATCTTTAAAATCTTGATTGAGAAATTTCACATGTATGAATCATAAAATCGGAATATCATAAAATATTACTGCACAGAAGGAGACCATTCGGGCCATCATTACAGACCGTAAAAACTCACTATGTTTAAAAACAAATTGTCTCCTCATCTCCCCTGTGTTTTTTTTTGCCAATTATCTTGAATCTATGTCCCCTGGTTCATGACCCACCTTTCAATGGAAACATTTTCTCAGTATATTCTATCAAAACCCCTCCAAATTTTGATTTCTTTTTGATGGATCGAGTGTATTTTGAATTGGTTAAAGCAGTTCTATTTATGGAGTCCTGTAGCTGAGTGGTTAGAGCACTCGCCTGGCAAGCAAGACATTTGGGTTCGATTCTGGGCAGGGTGAAAGCTTGGGCAAATTTCTTTACTCCACATAATTCACTGTTACTCCACGCCTGATAATAAAAAAATATTTAAAAATGTTGTCACTGCCATCCATGACTGTGGGACACTGATGCACAAAATAGGCTGCCGCGCTTTGCCCACAAATATACAGTCAATTCACTTTACAGCATATTCTGTGTAGCGTTTGCGATGTCTAGAAGATGCAATAAGCACTATATCAAATGCCAGGATTAGTATTATTACATTTAGGCTCCACTAGTGTTCCAAGAAGTTATTTGTAAATCCATTTATCTGAGTTATAATAAATGGAACTAATTTCCAATTGAAATGTTTATTTTTTTTGTACAGTATTTGTTCTTTTTTTTCCAATTTTGTTTCCTCCTTTTGTAAAAGTGTTGACTGCTGTTGGAACATATTGAGATGGAGATTTCAGGTGCCTGAAAGTCTATAACCAAGAAAGCTACCACATGAGAAGGTGTGAGAAGTACAAAGGGCAACAGATAAAAAAGGACAAAATAGCAGCAAACACTGATGCTGATCATAGATAAGCAAATGAAAGGACGGGGTTTGGCTCCAACACTCAAGCCTCAGGATATCACTCACACATAGAAGTAATACAACAACAACAGCAACAAGCAAATTGCACTTGTATAGCGCCATTCACGTCAGGAGGACGACCCAAGGTGCTGGTTCCAGTGCACCCAAAAGTCTAAACGTATGAGTGATCAATTTATAAAATGTTATTGTAATTTTGAAAGGATTAATTATTACCCAGAAAAGTAATCTGCTGATCCCACTAATAATAATCCTTTTGTTTTGCCTTATCACGTTGTTGTCATGGAAAGCTGCTTGACAGAATCTACTGTAAAATTAATTGACTGTGGTGAGGTGATAAGGCACTATATGAAATGCAAGGCTGATTACTAGCAGTAGTCGTGTGAACTGTAGGGGCTGGTAGGCCGACAAGGAAGGAGTTAATGTGTAGAGAGGCAGTGAGTCAGAGAGGGAGGTAGTGAAGATCAATCAAATGACTGACATGTGCCCTGTGAAGGAGGGTTTAGGAAAATGAGTAAGAGGTAGCAGCAGCAGCAGGGAAGGAAGCGAGCGACAGGCAAGCAGGTGGCTGGAGTGTGGGGGATGAGGGCCGAGAAAGGAGGAGTGTAGGGCAAAGTGAGGATGTGGTATCTGGCTGGGGAGGGGTAAGGGAGGGATATGTAAAGACTATAGATGGGGGAGGATGGGGTTGTTTATCTGCAGGAGAAAAGCATGTAAAAGCTGAAGGAAGAACAGTAGGCTGTTGTTTAGGGGCAGAGATTATTTGGGTTATCGCTTCTCGGCCTTTTGGCTAAGATCAAGTGTAGTATCTGTTCTTATCAGTTTAATATCTGATATGTCCCCTATCTGGGGGCCATATATTAAATTGATTTTTGGAACAGGGAGATGGAATAGGGGCTTGCTCCATCCACTCCACGCATCATCCTGGTATTGCAGTATCTCCAGGCATGGTGCACCTCTCTTGGGAGACCTAATCAATGACAAATAGACAAATCCTCATGCCTATCCTCTCCCCACTGAGCAATGATCTTGTGTGCTTGTTTGATAATAATGATTTTTGCATTTTAATTAGTACCTTATCACATTATCGAGATGTCTTAAAGCGCTTCACTAAATAGACTGTACACAACAACAACAATCAAATTGCATTTATATAGTGCCTTTCACTTTGGAAGGATGTCTCAAAGGGCTGAACAGTCTGGTCAGGACCCGAGTGGGGGGAGGGGGGGAGTGTGTGTGGGGAGGTGGGAGGGTCGAAGTATGGGGAAGGGGAAGAGTTAGTGGGGCAGCCGAAGGTACGGTCAAAGGGGAAGATTTTGAGACCGGCATTGAAGGAGGAAAGGGAGGAAGCAAGGTGGAGGGGCTGCGGGATGGAGTTCCACAGTGTAGTGAATTTACGATATACTTTATGTGCGAAACACAAGCTAAATCAAATGCAAGGATTATTAATATTAACAACTACAAAAAAATTACGATTGTATAACAGCACATTATATATGGATAGTAAATCCAAATTGTTGTTGTTGTTACAGTGCCTTTCATGTCGGTAGGCTGTTCCTAGCAGCTATGTTGATAGGAATCATAGACAAATTATTGTTAATCGATTGGCAAATCGCTTTTCCGGAGGTAATAATTCCTTCAATAATAATTTGGTACGTGAAATCACGACTGTTTGTGGTACACCGCTGTGTGGAATTGGCTGATGTATTTTGCCCACAAAACATACAGTCAAATTCATTTTGCAGTGTGTTCTGTGAGCCACTTTGAGATGTCTACAGAGAATTGCTTGATATATTGAATTTCAGTACAAGCTTGGGAAAACACTATATCTGGCAGACACACTAAGACAAGCCACCAGTCAAAAAGCAAATGGAGATGACAAGCAACTAGAAAAAGAAATGGAATTCCAGGTATAGGAAATAGCAAAGGCAGCAAGACAAGAAAAGGAAATTAGAGAAGCAAATGAGAGAGGATAATAATAATCCTTGCATTTGATATAGTGCTTTTCACAACTTCTAGACATCCCAAAGCACTTCACAGAATACACTGTAAAGTGAATTGACAGCCAATTGCTCGCAGCAGTGTCCACAAACAGTTGTGGATAGAAATGACCAATTTATTATTGTTTTTTCTGAGGGATTATTATTAAGCATGTGGTATAAGGAAACTTGCCCAAGATTTCTCCCTGCCTGGAATTGAATCCAGGTCTACAGGCTTGTAAGGTGAGTGCTCCAACCACTGAGTTACAGGACTCCACGATAATTAAGGCAATTCAGAAAATGATGAAAAGGGGATGGTCTAAAAACAGAAGAGAGGCTCCAGAAGAGGTTCGACCATATTGGGAAAACAGAAATAAAGTACACCAGTATAAAAGGCTTCATTTACCGAGGAGATAGAATAATTGTACCAAAAGAATTAAGGAATAAAGTACTAAGAAACATACACGTAGGGCATTGGGGAATAGAAAAAGGAGAGAGAAGTATTGTTTTGGCCAGGCATAAATAAACAGAGGACTACAGTGGAAAATGTGCAAGATATCAAAACTGGAAAAGACACAAACCAATTATATGACACGAGAAACCAAGTAAAGCTTGTACCAAAATAGGTTCTCATTTGTTTTATTATAGTACCAAAAGCTACTTAAAAATAATAATAATAGACTATACTTCATAATATAGTCACTGTACAAGGGTTGAATGAGACAACATTCAAAACTATAATGGAAAAAAATTTGCCTGGCATGGAATACCAAGAGAAATAATTGGTGATAATAGGCCAATTTTCAAAAAAGGAATACAAGACATTCACAAGGCAGTGGGAGATAAACCACAAAATAACTTCATCAGGGTATCCTGAAAGGCAATGGATTGGAAAATACAGACTGTAGAGAAAATGTGGAAGAAGACAGGCAAAGCAAAGGCAGATAAGCACCTGGCAATTGTGACATGCCGAAAGACAATGAGGGACATTCACCAGCACAAATATTGATGTAAAGGCGGTTACGACATTTATTAATCTCGGAAGAAAAAATAATTGAGACTTAGAATAGAACACAATAGAAATGGAGAGAAACCACAAATTGAACCAGCAAAGGAGAAAACTTTTACAAGAGGAGAGATAATACGGTTTAGGAAGTAAAATCTAAAACCAGAAAGTTGGTCAAAAGGCGAAATTTGGAAGGAGGATAAAAACCCAAGCTCATATTGGGTTTGAAGTGATAAAGGAAAAATATACGGAAGAACGTCATGGGAAATACGCCAAGGGAAGAAAAAGGAGCAGCAAGAAGGGTGGCAAAAACATCAAGAACCACCAGGTCAGTAAAACCAACACGGAGATTGAACAAGATTGTGACACAGAGAGAGAAAAAAGAAACCCAAAAGGGAAAGATGTTGGATATCCTCTAAAAAATAAGGACCAATTGACTAGGAGCAATGAAAGGGGATCAGGAGGTTAAAGATAGCTGAAAGCGGGGAGAATTGACTAGAGAGGTTTTTGGTTGGATTGTTTTTGACATGTAGCTTGTGAGCTGAGAATAAGTTTTCTAATAAGAGTTTTCTAAACATTGAGTACAGAATTTATATGGATTTGTATCACAGTACTGTATAATCTATTAAAGAATTGAAGAAAATTTTATAGTAATTATTATTGTCAGTGTTTTGTACATTACAGCAATACAAGTCAATAACACTAGATTGATTATTTTGATGGATTGCATTAGTTGCTTACCCGCTGACCATTGCATATGACATTTGAGACAATTACTGCTTAGGTTTGCGGTTGACACTGTATTTATCTAACTAATAGCTGATTCCTGTTTCAATTCTCATATCTAGATTGTGTGTTTAGTTGTTGAGATATTGTTTTTAGACAAATTTTACCCAGTACAGTTTGTTGATGTTTCATTTTTGGCCTCCACTGTAAAATATTTGTTTAAGCTTTTATTTGAGGTTCTTGCTGTTGCAACATGTTATTTTGACACTTAAATGAAACTAAAATAATGCTATCATTTTAGTTTTGCTAAATTTACTACTTCACCATAACAATCAGCCATGGTATATTTCTGATTCTGATCACATGCCCGGCTAAATGAGGAGATAGATTAACCCCTAAACTGGGGTGAAATCAAATGGAGGAATAGTTGAGCTTAACATTTTTTAAATTGGAAATTCAATTGAATCATTCTTAGTGTCAACAAGTTGACTGCAGTTCTGCAGTTGACTGCAACAAGTTGACTGCAGACTGTAGTTCAGGCCAGGACCCTGGATTCATTTAAAAAGCAACTGAATGCTGTGAATAGCATGGGTGTTCTGAAAGGATGAGATCAGATGGGCTGACGTGCGTCTTCCTCATCAAAACCAATCTTGGTGAGAGAACAGCAGATAAAACTCAGACTGGGATGATGGCAACTGTAGATAGAACAATGGATATTGGACAGGAATAGTAAAGCAACACCAACTATACTGCCCCTCACGCTTGGCAGTGGCGGAATCTGACTCCTCCAAGTCAGGGGGAGAGGGAGGGAGTAGGTGGCAGTAAACACGATCAAAGAAGAAGGTCTTTAGACAGGATTTGAAAGCAGGGAAGAAAGTGCCAAGGCGGAGGAAGAGAGTTCCAGAATTACGGGTTGAAATAAAGGTAGAAATTCACCATTATAAGAAGGTGTTTTGTGCAGAAGGGATGAGAGGAGATATCTGCAAGAAAGGAGCCAGGAGGTTTTGTGGGGGCAGACTAGGACAATTTTGAAAGAAAGCAGAGGGATGGTAGAAAGTGAAGTGCTCAAAAGAGTGGAAACAGCCAGAAGTAATTACAAAATCCAGGTTATCCAAAATTCTGCCGCCCGCATTCCCACCCGTACTAAGCTCCGCTCCCCGATTACCCCAGTCCTTGCCAGACTTCACTGGCTCCCTAACTTAGAGCGGATCAATTTAAAAATCCTCATTTTTGTTTTCAAATCCTTCCACTCCTCCCCCCCCCCCCCCCCGTACCTCTCTGACCTCCTCTCTACTCACGACAGCACCCACTGCCTTCGCTCCACCGGGTCTAGCCTCCTCTTTGTCCCCCGAATCCTCCGTTCCACTGTCGGCAGCCATGTCATCAACCACTACTCCCTGAGGCTCTGGAACTCCCTTTGTCTTGCTCCGTCTTTTCGTATTTTCAGGTCACGGCTAAAGACCTTTCTTTTCGACCGCGATTTTGGAGTTTTTCCCCCTCCCACTGGCTTGGCTGTTATGAAGCGTTATTGTGAAGCGCTCTTGAGATGTCGTCTGGCATGGAGGGCGCTATATAAATCCAAGTTGTTGTTGTTGTAGCTGTGAGTTGAGTTGCATTTCATTGGGTAGAGACTTTCTTACTAAAGGATTAACGATTGTGAGATGATTGTGCAATGCATCAGGGCATCCTGTGGTTCTCATTAGATTTATAATGTACAATGACTAGATGTCATTTCATACGGCCCTTTTTTTCTTTTGCCATTTCAGTCCTTATTCCCCCTCCATCCAGCCATGCCAGCCAGCCATGCCATCCCATGCCACCCACCCACATCTTCCACCAGCGGGTGGAAACGAACTATTATAGTTTGGGTAGCGTAGGCTACCGTCCTGTATTCTTACGTAGCGCCCATCCTCAGTCTTAACGTCGCCATTTTAAGTTTGTACGCAGTGTGAGATCGGTAAATTTTTAAAAAGCTTGATTTATTTGTACAATCCTCTATAAACACGAGTCAAAAATGCCGAGGAAGTGACAGTTGTGAGTCTGGTAGTAAAAATAAAGGAATACTATTACTCTCGAAATGAAATTAGATGTTTTAACCTGTTTTGATACCGTGAGTGGAATGTTATTTAATTTTTTAAAATATTTTATATTTATGAGTGTCCCATGTATTTCAACAAAAAAAATTTAAAGAAAATTTTGACGAAAAATATCCAAAAGAACCGAACTCCAGTTTATACATTAATTCTTATGTTTTGCTTAAAGTCGCACCTTTCAAGAACATAATTACAATGTTAAGCAAGGAATACCTGTATTGTTTTGTGTAGTTTGGATGAGAAGGATTTAGAAAGAGGTTTTGCAATCTTATTAAGATGCAATTCAATAAAAATTATTCAGTTTGAAATATCACCTTATGTCTTCGAGCCATCTCAAAGTGCTTCACAGAATAAATATACTGTAAGATAAATTGCTAATTGCATACAGCAGTGTCCTACAAGCAATCGTGGATTGAATGACCTTTTTAAAACTATATTAAACATAGTAAATTAAAGTTGAGATCATAGATATTGTAGTTGAACTTGCTGCCTTACATTTTTATCAAATGATCAGTTCTAAACAATTAACAGTCTTATGATACACAATATTTTCCTGTTGAATATTACTTTATTATGGAAGAGTTGCATTCCATGCTTTTATTAAGTGTGGAGGTGTTAACGATGTCAATGAGAATTTCAACTGTACCAAGCATAAGAAGTGGGTACTGTAGTTGAGGAAAAGAAAGACACTGAGGAAGATGAGAGGTGGGATGAAGGTGACCAAAGGCAAAGTCAAAAGATACTGCTTTAAAGATGGGGAGGCTTCTAACCAGTTCAAAACTACAGGGAGCCCTTGATGTGGAATGAAAAGTACTATGCTTTTGACTTATGCAAGCAATGCAGCAGGTAAACACCATAAGAAATGTTTCAGAAACTGCATGAAATGAATGACCAGTTTTTAGAACATGATTTTGGATAAGGGACCTAAAGGAGTACATTTCTCAATACTGCATGGGAGGTGATTTGTGACTCATGACTCACTTGTGACAAGCCTGACGCATTTCTGAAAAAATAATTGCAAGTAATATTTTTGAGAGCATAATGAATTACTTTCCTTACTTCCTCAAAGTTAATTGGTATTCTAGAATATTCAATCCAGTTTAAAAAACGTTACATTATTCATTCCTGACTAATTCATATACATTGGCAATGTAAGCCCAAGGCCACTAAGGCGGCTGAGAAAAGAAATGTGGAGTGGGTACTCTTTTTTTTGTTTGCTGAAGATTCATTACTGAGACAAAGGAAAGACAGTTTTACCGGTGTTGTAGTTAACCTGGAAGTGGAGGTGAAATTGGGTGGAAGAGTTACTAGCAAAAATATCTTTCTCTTTAATGGAAATTTCAACAAAAATGACTAATTGCATTTTTCAGATAATATTCCCAGGTTCTCAGTAGGCTCGGAACCAGCGTGTTCATAGGAAATTTAATCAACTCTCTAATTGTTTTTACCTAAAGTTACTTTTTTTAAGCAGATGTTCAGTTATTTCCTTTGAAAGGTGATCTCATATAACATGAACTACTTTTGATGCACGTGTATCCAATGTGGACCTGCGTTCTACTTTTCAGCTTCATAGATATTTGCACTGAAGGATTTAGAGTGGAGTGCAGGCTTTCAGCCTATATGCCGCCACTCTCTGGAACTCTATTCTCCCTCTCTCAGCTTGTTTAAAGATGTATTATAATCACTGTGCTTTTGGTCACCTCCCCATCCCTCTCAATTTCCACCCCTAGCTCGGGTTTTAAGCCGGTTTTAAGCACCTAAGGACATCCCTCCATGAAATAATAATAATAATAAACCTTGCAATTGATACAGCCCTTTTCATGTCTTCTAGATGTCTCAAAAGTGCTTCACAGAATATACTGTAGTGAATTGAGTGTATATTTTGTGGGCGAAATGTGGCAGCCAATTGTGCACAGCAGTGTCCTCAAATAGTCATGGATTGAGTGACCAAATTATTATTGTTTTTCTTGAGGGATTATTATCAGGCGTGTGGAATAAGGAAACTTGCCCACGGTTTCGCCCTGCCTGGAATTGAACCTAGGTCCATCGATCGATTATAAGGCGAGGGCTCTAACCACTGAGCTGCATACAGGACTCCACTATGTAAATGAAAGGCACTATAAAAATGTAAATTTGTATTCTGTGGTTTTGCTGTGCAAAGTTTTAGTTCAATGGTGTAAAAGTCATCTAATTAATCCTTGAAGTTAAGCACCGACTCCATTCCTCCAATTATTATGAGGTAGAGGAGGTTTTCCATTTATTTTTGCCTCAGTACTGCAGTTCTTTGAAGCTGGCACATAGCGAGGTGAGTCAAGCTTGTCTTGCTTGAGCCATAGCAAGCTTAGCTAATTGTTTCTTGATTCTTATTCCAACTAGTTTTTGATTCATTCTGCCAGGATAAAAGGATCTCACACGCAGATTTTTAACACTGCAGTAGCCAATGCAGAAGTGGAACTGCTTACTCAGCTGTCAGCAGCACTCAGCACTAGCACCAGTAAGTGATCAGTTTATGGAACTGGTAGCATATTTAGGTTACTTCATATACGATGCAGCATTGTAGTTGTGCAGCATTACAGTTGTGCTTTGGTACTCAACTGTATTAAATTAGTTAAAGGCATGTACAAATGGTGTTTTTCAAAAAAAAACTTGATGTAACTGCAGTTTTGAATCTTTGTGTGCTCTGGTCATTAGAAAGATTAATTGCTGTTAAATCATTATGTGCAGTAATTACTTGTGAGAAATGTTTCAAAACCTGTTGTGAGTTTCATGATAGCTCGATTGGCAAAAAGTTTGAGGTTCAATCCCTGGTGTGTGCTGAGCTATAGTAGCAGTGGGGATGCTACAGTTGAGTTTAGTGCCCTCGGTCAAAGGAGGGGAAAATCAGGCTCTTGCTCGAAAGAATTCCAATGAAGGCAGGATCCAATAATCTTCCGGTGACCACTTCCTTGGACTTGTAATACAGCCACTTGTGTGAGATATGACGCATTGCCTGCACTTTTAGGGACCATGGCAGAGTCTATGAGGAAAGGCAGCATCTCCGTACTGTACAAACAAAAGTGGCAGAAGGAGGAGATTACAAATTGGCGACCAATCTTGCTACAGAATGTGGACTGTAAGATTCTGGCAAAGGTGATCTCCGAGCAGATAAAGACTGTCCTCGGGCGGGTAATACACCCGGACCAGACCTGCACGGTTCCAGGCCAAAGCATCTCAGACAACCTTGCGCTGCTCAGAGATACCATTGCCCACGTGTAGGACAGTGGGGTGAAGGCCTGCCTGATCAGTCTTGATCAAGAGAAAGCCTTTGATAGGGTACTCACAAATACATGGATGAGTTACTCTCTAACATAGGCTTTGGAGAGGAAATACGCAGTGGATCCTGCTGCTTTACACAGACGTTTGGAGCGCAGTCACAGTAAATGGGTAAAAGACTGAGAAGTTCCTCATCAGGTTGGGAGTAAGACAGGGATGTCCCCTATCCCCAACCCTGTATGTCTGCTGCATAGCCATCAGGATGGACAGCAGCAGGATCCAAGGTGTCACCATCCCGAGCAGCCACGGTTCACAAGCCAAGGCTTCCCTGTATATGGATGATGTCACCGTCATTTGTACAAAAATCGGTTCAAGCCTGCTAGGCATTGGTGAAGCCAGACTACATCAAAGTCCTCAGCATTTGGTTCAGAGTTGCTGGGACGTGCCAGAAAAGCTGGGAGGAGCGTCCAGGTATAGTGAGGAATAAGATGGTGATACGCTGCCGGCACTCGCTGTCCATCACAGGGAAAATTCTAGAGTGAAGCCCTCTCGGTGTTACTATACGTGGCTCAGGTGTGGCCTTTGACTAAGAGCAACGCCGCTACAGTCCCCAGAAAGTTTTTCCAACTGATCTGGGGGGCCAAGGTGGATCGTGTCCGCCCACCATGTCGCCCACAAGCGCTCCCAAATCGGTTGTAAATAAGCGTAAAAGTACAGAAGGATGCTCGACATGTAACCAAAGAGCATCTGGAAAAAGTATGTACAATAAACATGTGTGCGTACGCTGCACATCGGGGCACCTTCCGAAAGCGGCGGGTGATCCTATCAGGGTTTTTGCAGGCACACACTTGCTTGTGCTGTACACTGGTGTAATTCCCTGTTGTTTTAAAGGGTGCATACCTGAAAAAATGTGTGCACGACCTTTGTGTGGAGTTTTTGTATTTTGGTTTGATGTTATAACATATATTTATAAATGAATACATGTACAGTATTGTAATAAAACGTTTATAACGTTACCTCAGCTTAAATAGTGCCTTGACATGAGAAAACTACAAAAGTAACAGCATTGTGCTGTTTGAAACCTAAGATGGCTGCGTATGATTTGAGCTGTGAATGTTACATTGTTCAAATGCGTTGGCTAGTTATAAGTGAATCCAGTAGATTTCAATATATTACTGTAGTTTGATTTTTCAATTTGGATTTTGACTTTAATAGCCATGGCTTGCCATTGCTCTGCAGGGATCTTCAGTGGTTCATAACACTACTTTCTGCTGAATATTAGAAATTTAGTTTTATCATTTGTATTTTTCACTCTCTTTGTTCCTTCAGCAGAGAACAATTTTAGAATTTTTTTTTAAATCAAAAAAGCTCTTCTATGCTGACATGTGTAGTTTTTCCTGTATTTCAGCTAACTGTTCCAGTGTCACAAAACTATTGTTCAAGTAGGGTCCGGCGATATATCGATATATCGGTTATATCCAATATAATATTCATATCGATACGCCGATATAGACATTTTCAATATATCGAAAAAGTCGATCTATCGAAAAAGTCGAAATGCGCGCGCACTGAACTACAAGACCCAGAATGCTCATCTCTATACACAATACACAGACCGAGCTGCAAGCCGCCATATTGTATTCATGGTCCTCGAATACAATATACAGGTATGCAAGGGGTGGTGGGGGGGAGAGAGAGGGACGGCGGCGGGGGGGAGAGAGGGACAGCGGCGGGGGGGTGGGGGGGAGAGAGGGACAGGGGTGGGGGAAGAGAGGGACGGCTGCGGGGGGGGTGGGGGGAGAGAGTGATGGCGGCGGGGGGGGTTGGGGGAGAGAGGGACAGGGGTGGGGGAAGAGAGGGACGGCGGCGGGGGGGTGGGGGGAGGGAGGGACAGCGGCAGGGGGGGTGGGGGGAGAGAGGGACAGACGAGAGGGGGGGAGACGGGGGGGATGTGATAATATACAGATAGGGAGAGAGATAGAGAGAGAGAGGGGGGGGGGGATGTGAGAGAGGAGAGAGACACAGAGATGGAGAGAGTGAGTGTGAGAGACACAGAGAGAGAGATATTTACCTCCTGAGGAGATAGGCCCCGACTGCGCGCGCACCCCGAATGCGCGCGCACCTCGCAGTACGAAACCCCCGAAAATATCGATATCTCGGTATATCTCGATATGAGCCCATCGATATATCCAAATCGGAAAATTTCCATATCGACGGACCCTACGTTCAAGTAAATTATTATTTACAATTGAAACTTGCCAACTCTTCAGTTAATCAGTTTGTTTCTGTGTTCTGTCCCCCAGCCCTAACAATGCATTCTTCCCCAGCTCTATTTTCTGGTTGATATTCTTAACTGTTCTGTTAATTGTTCCTCACTCCTTCTGCTCCACATTAATGTCTGAGCTTTCAGATGCCATATCACTGTCCTATGAAAGTCTTTTACAAAACCACATGCCTTGCTGCCACTTCCCTGTAGCTCAGTGGAATCCTATAGCTCAGTGGTTAAAGAACTCACCTTACAAGCGAGAGACCTGGGATCAATTCCCTGCCCCACCAAAAACATAATAATAAAATTGGTCATTTTAATCCATGACTGTTTGTGGGACACTGCTATTCGCAATTAGCTGCTGCGTTTCGCCCACAAATATACAGTCAATTCATTTTACAGTACATTCTGTGAAACGATTTGAGACGTCTAGAAGATGTGAAAAAGCGCTATATCAAATGCAAGGATTATTATTATTACTCAGAAACAAAAGGCTGCAAAATTATCTCTCCTAAACAGTTAATTGGTTGCAACAATACCAAGTAACTCTGTCTTAAATTTGTTTCTACTTTGACAGAACAGTGTTTTTCAGACCAAAATGTTGTTTTGAACTTGGAGATTCTCATGAAATTCCTTTTTGCCCACAGGGTACACATTCGCTCACTTTAGAATATATCCTGTGAAGCGCTTTGAAATATCCTATTGTCTGAAAGACGGTATGTTATATGCAAGGATTTATTATTATAAATTGTGCATTGAGATTTTGAAAACGGTGCCAACATTGGATTCTCTGCAGAAGTCAGCTAATAAGTTATTTTCTGCTCATGAGATTCAAATAATCCGAGTTATAGTTGATATCCCAGGGCACTGTGAAGGCCAGTGAGACTGGAATTGGCACCCGCTAGGAGAGTTGGGTAGGTGAGAGTAAGTCTTCAAGTGAGCCCCTGGAAAATGTTTCTTAAAAAAAGTTGTTTCTGGCCCAGTCCGGCTATGTTCGAATTCCGGATTAAATTCCGATACAGTAAAATGGTATGGTTCTTTAAAATTGTCTTTAGGCTTAATACTGGTTACAATTGATGGTTCTTTGGCCTGTGTTCTCTCGTGATTTGATCCAACAATACTTCATGTGTATGTTCCTTGTTAGCTTATCTGGCGACTGTATTTTAAAATTCACTCAGAACAGCTGCCTGTATCAAATATGTATACATTGATTTCTTATGTAGAAAAGTCATCCAGTGTAGTCGTTTATCAGCTGTCTGTCGTGTGGAAGAGAACATTTCACCCCAAAATGCTAATCTTCAGATTTCTGCGATGCCCTGGAAAGAGCTAGCCTGTTTCAATAAGGTTAATATAAAGCCAAACTGTTTTTTGATTGCTGGTTGGTTGCTGAGTTCACGGCCATTCATGGCCTTGCCCCTTCCTATCTCTCTAACATGCTGTCTCCCTATGAACCTGCCCGCTTCCTCCGTTCAACTGGCTCCGGTCTGCTCCATGGCCCTGTCCTACCATCAGTGGACGGGCTTTCAGCCTCTATGCCCCCACACTCTGGAGCTCCATCCCACAGTCCCTTCACTGTTCATGAAAGGCGCTCTGTAAATGTAATTTTGTTATTGTTGTTGAGTTCACTTGTTCAACAAATTACCTTGCCCAGAAAGCATAACTAACAAATTTGTTCATCACTCTGATAGATAAGAACATTCTCTTTTAAAAGCAATTGTTTTTGAACCCAGACTTCCACAAGCCCATTATTTCAGTCTTATATTGTATAAAAACCATGAATAATTACTTGTGGTAATGGAGCTGTCTTCTTAGAATGTTCCTATCAAATTCAATTGATATTTGGAAGAGAAAACATTGCAATGGCACTATTATTTAAGATGTTCTGGCACAAGAACTAAACCTACTTTTACCATGTAAATTATTGGATTATTTTTGCTGGTCAGCATTTCACTTGTCGAGAAAATATTACCAGATGAGTTCAAAATCTACTAATGTCTCCATATTCAGGTTTTAGCTTGTCATTCTGTCTTTCGTGATGAAATGAGAAAAGACAATAGTACAATAGTTGCAGTACAAATGTACGATGAACTGCATGAAATAGTACTTAAAGCCAAGTGAAAGATGGAAAACCTATGGGCAGTTATTTACAGGAACTTTCAGAGAAGCAGCCATTCAATCAATCAATTAATCAATCAAAACTTACATTTATATAGCGCCTTTCACATCGAGAGGACGTCCCAAGGCGCTGTACAGTTAGGTAGGGACAAGAGCAGGGAGGAGGGGTCGGGGCAGGATGAAGAAGAGAAGGAAAATTGACTATATTTGTGGGCGAAACGCAGCAGCCAAATTGCGCACAGTAGTGTCCCACAAACAGTCATGGAAGTGAGATTAAGGGAAAAAGGGGGGAAAGATGGCAAGGGTAAGGGGTAGGGGGAAGGAGAGCAGGAAAGCTGACTGTATACTTGTGGGTGAAACGCGGCAGCCAAACTGTGCATAGCAGCATTCATTCATTGTTGGTCTTTGAGCTATTGACACTATTTCAAGATGTATTATGCATTATGGTTTGAAGAGAATAAAATATTTTGAAAATAATGTTTCTATTCAAATAAATTTATAAGAAAGTAACATTTGTTAATGAAATACTGATTCTCCAGAACAAAATACAATAGATTTTGTTACTTCTGGAGAATCAGTATTGCATTTGTACAATTGATTAAACAATAAACTGCATTTATCAGCCTTTGTGCCATTTAAATCCATGTGTGGAGAACGCAATGTACTTTCTCTGCTGTAAAAGATGGAAAGAGAATTTTATTATTGAGAGATAGTCATAGATTTTTTTTACACATGAATGCGAAAGATAAAATGATGGCTGGTTAATGTACTCCCGATTAACTGAGCTCATACTGTCCTTGTGGTTCAACAATGATAACAAAACAGCTGTCTGGGACTCTTAGTATGCTGGTTGATACATTTATAGTGGTGGTGCACTATAAATGTGGGGGAGATTTAGCTTCTTATATTAAGCCAATTTAGAAACGTTTTCAACACATGAAAAATTTTGGTCAGACCTCATGCAGCTGTGACCAGCACAGGTTTTTGCCCAGATTAAGTAGATTTTAACCCAAATTGACAGTTAAGAATACAAATGAATTGGGTTTGATGAATCCAACGTCCAGCAAAAGTGGATTCCGCTGTACGATAAACCCTTGATAATCTGGCACAGTTGGGCCAACGCACCTCCTGGATTTCAGAGTTAGCAGGTATTTAGAAACCCACCTAGAAAATGTCAGTGGAAGCTCCAGCGCAGACACAGCACTGAGGCGAAACAATGCCTGAGTGGCAACCACAGCGCTGGGTGACAGAGCGGCGATATCGTGAACTGCAAGCAGCTGTTCCAAACTTCGGGAGATTTGCCGGACATCGGAAAAAATCTAATACTGTACGTATTTTGAAATCTTGCCGGTTTTAGGGAGTTGCCGGGTTTTGGATTGTCGGATGATCCAGGTTTTACTGTACTAGTCTTGGAGAGTATTCATTGAAGGATCACTAGATTAATACCTGGACTGAAGGGGTATAACTATGATGACAGGCTGGATAGACTCGGGCATGTTCAGCAGACCACAGGAGTATACAGAGGGATTTGATCGAGGTATTTCAAATAATTGCAAGTAGTAAACAGGTTAATTATTGGACCACGAGAATGCATTTATTTAAAATCAATTCCAAGACGGCTAGAGCTAATATCAAGAAAAAAAAATTCCTTTCGAGATTTGAAGGTGTGAATCTAGAAGAGGTTGAGTGGATGTTTAAAGGATAGGCAGATACAGTACTTGGGTAGTAGAAGTATTGAGGGATCTAGTAAAAGTGAGAGAATTAAAAGATATGATGAGATTTAATGGGTTGAATAGTCTCCTGTTCAAATTTTTCAGTGTTGTTAAATATGTTTGCATATAATGGAGTCCTTTTTAGAAAAAAAACTTTATAAACTCTGAGTGAATTGATGAAGTCATAATCAGTCCTGTTGCAGTGAAGAAGCTCCTTCTGTTCTTCAAGTAACAGCAAATCATCTGACCATTAGATTAAATATCTTGCAGAGTCCAAGCTATGAAGACCCTCCTTCCGTACAGTGTTTTGTATTCATGAATCTCACTGTTGAACTCGCCTATGATTTTCGAGAACTGTTGAGTGCTTTCACATCTACACAGGACTTGCTGTGTGCATTATTTCAAAGATATTTTGAATAAGATATGTGCTTTGGGAATTTGCAGTTTGTTTTTTTTAAAACAAAAATCTAGATCTGTTGATCATGGTGTCACCAGACCTGTAACTTGTGCATCACCCCTTGGTTGCTCTGATCAGTGTTTGAATATTGCAGCAAGATAAAATGACAGCATTTGATGTAAACAAGTTAATTGAAGTCTGGCTGTAATCTTCAAACTCTGGCACTTGAAAGTACAAAGTTAATACAGGTATCCCGCCCAACTGTGGCCTCGTCGATCACGAAACTAATGCATCCACAGTTTGCTAAATGCAACAACCCTCGCAAACTGCGCATCCGCGATTTAAATCCACAGGTTTAAATTTTTCAACAGCTAGCGTGTAGCACTAGGACCCAGTTGTGATGGTGCAATCAACCAGCGACAATGCTTCTCTCTTAGGATTAAAGTAAATACAGTAACGTGAATTTATTGTCGCTTCTCCACAGCCTAGCCAGTACGTTTGGGAGCATTGGCTGCCAGAATCTGTATCCTCTCTCTGTGTGTGTAAGTGTATCTCTCTCTGACTCATCTCTCTATTTCACCTTCTCTTTTTTCCAACCGCAAAGGTTTACAGGAACATATCCCCACAGTTGGGGAGGGATACCTCAAAAGTGTGAATGGTGAAATTTTTCGATTGTAATCACACAAAATAGAAATATCAAATGGTTTGACAGTATGATTGTAGAAAAAATGTATAAAAGCCAACCACCAATGAACCAAGCTAGTTAATAGAAATAAGCGTAAAATAACTCCCACCAGGGACTAAACTTGAGCTTGCAGGTGAGAGCAGTGAATACTTAGTGTTATCCCAAGATTGATTTTGCTTAAGTGTTGACTATCAAGAAATCAGAGATAAAAGCAAGCATCCCTCCCCCACCCTCACCCCACATGGTAGACACAAAGTAGTTAATTCTACATCTGTCAATGGCATTTAAAAATAAACTAAAATAGATAAATGTCTTATTAAAGACTAGATTAAAGGTTAATAAGGATAGACCGAAATGATTGAATATTCGATGGAATACAATGGTTAGTTAATTATCGAGTCGTTGTGTTCTATAGTTACTCTATAGCAGTGGCATCCAAACTTTAAATAGCAGCGTTCCCCTAACTCAGCAAAGATTTTGTTGCGCCCCCCTCCATCACACTCGGCTCCACACACTCTGGTCCTCGGCTCCACACACACTCGGGGGCCTGAGACTCTAAAGCTCCGCACCCCCCCAGCCAACGGTACCCATCCCCCAAGGGAGGCACACCCAACAGTTTGGAAACCGCTACTCTATAGCTACAATGGTTGGATGGCTCATGGGACATTTTCACAGAACCATACAGATCCAAAAGGCTCCTGGCTTGATTATAGGTTTTTGCTTATCTCAGTTTCAAGTAATCGAAGGAACACAACACTTGTGAGAATTTACATGGGTTGTGAGTCTGTGGGGGGGAAAGAAGTCCCAAGTGAGGAGGAAGTGGCTAAGAACAATCAATCAATCAAAACGTACATTTATATAGCGCCTTTCATGTAGAGAGGACGTCCCAAGGTGCTGTACAGTTAGGTAGGGACAAGAGGGGGGAGGGGTTGGGGCAGGATGAAGAAGAGCAGGAAAGTTGACTATATTTGTGGGTGAAACGCAGCAGCCAAATTGCGCATAGCAGTGTCTCACAAACAGTCATGGAAGGGGGATAAAGGGAAAAGTGGGGAAAGATGGCAAGGGGAGGGGTCGGGGTAGGGGGAAGGAGAGCAGGAAAGCCTACTGTATACTTGTGCGCGAAACAATAAACCTTACATTTGATATAGCATGTTATCACATCGTTGAGACATTTACAATGCTTCATAGGAAACAATGTAAAATTAATTGACTATTTGTGGGTGATGCTCGGCAGCCATGGAGTGAGTGATCAATTTTTATTTGGGGATTGTTGGCCAGGACACCGGGAGAAACTCCCTTCTCTTTTTGAATAGTGCCATGGGATCTCCAGCGCTGCATTGGAGTCCCACAACCTTCTGACTCGGAGGCAAAGGTGCTACAAGTAAGCTAAGCTATACATGTATCAAAAGAAGGCACTTATTCACCAAAGTCTACCTTTTCCAATGCAACTAAAAAAATGGCAATGTGGCTACAAAGTTACATACAGTTCAAAGAAGCAAAAGCTCAGTATGCTGCAGCAGTGAAGTCTGTTTTACATGGGTCTTATCGAAACTAAGCTAGGTAGGAGGAATGTGGGAGAGGGGAATGTGACTAAAGAAACTTGGATAGATAGCTTTTTAAAGAAGGGTTTTGAAGATTGAAAGAACAGGTTTGAGGAAGAAAGATTTTAAGAGGTTGTTCCAGAAAGTGAGGTCAAGAGGCTGAAAGCTCAGTTGTGAATGGAATGAGTGAGGGGTATGTATCAGACCCCAAGAGATGATTGCTGCAGTGGGAGGGATGGTACGGTTGAGAAGGGGTTTCAGAGTCATCACAAGGGTCTTGAAATACCACTGTCAGGAGGCTAGTGACATAGCCTCAGAGGCAAGTTATATACTGGATGGTTTGTAGGAGAACAGAAAGTTAGTTGTACTAGAATAAATTCAAAGGGTCACATCTTGAATGTGAATCATCTAATTATGGAAATGTTTGTGACTCATCACAGAGATAAATGTGGCATGTGATGCCTTGTAACCCTGTTTGATCCTTGTTGCTGTCTTGGAATGTCTATCAAACATCAATTCCTGAATGAGAGCTAACTTTCCTCAGTTGAACATTAACGGTAAATCCACTGTTCAAAATAATCCAACTCATTCAGAACTCTGCTGCCTGCAAACTTACCCTGACCAAACTCTTTACCTCATCTCATCAGATTCCACTGGCTCCCCATCACCGAAAAGATCGACTTCAATATCCTCACACTCATGTTCAAATCCATTCATTCCCTGGCACCTCGCTACCTCTCTGACCTCCTCACTCTCCAATCTGCCACTGTTCTAAACACTCTGAGAAGCTACCCTGCATGGAGGGAACTATACAAGTGCAAGTTGTTGTATTTGTAATTTGTATATAATAAATGCTTGAAGTCACAAAGTATCTATTACTTTCCTGTGAAAAGTAGCAAGGCATGAAAAGAGCATTCTCAATGTGGATCTACATGCCCAACTACCATATAAACACTTTATTTTTCCTTTTCCTAAACTTTCAATGAAATATTTATACACCAATTTCACTTGAGCAGGAAAGTACTTGACACAGTAATAGCTATAAAGCCACCAACCCTCAGGTGAAGGGTTACCGTGGACGTGGAATGCTCTGTATTTGAGTGCATTTTCCAGAAGCTGTCCATTGGTAATTCTGTGATTTGAAGTTACTAGTGGTGTTTCCAATTGGACAAATGATCATGTCATTATTGTTGCATAAAAGGAAGGCTACGGCAGCAAAGCCTTTTGAAGAACCAGGAAGATTACTTCAGCAAGAGCTGCTGAGAATTTTAAATATAAGTGGAAATCTGGAATTCTCCCTCAAAAGGCTTTGGATGTTGGATTAGTTAGAATTTTTAAGACTGAGGTTGATAGATTTGTGTGCGGCGAGGATATTGAGGGATATGGTGCACCACTACTAACTGCAACCATGATCTAATAGAATGGTGGAACAAGCTCGAGGGGCTGTATGGCCTACTCCTGTTTTTATAAGAGCAACCTCATTTTAATAATGTGTGCAGAAATTCAGTGTTCTAGACCGTGCTTTTGACAAAACAAATGTCATGGGATCTGATATATGCCTTAGAGGCAAAACCGAGTATGTACACTTTGTTATAAAGAGGATTTATGCTATGGCTATTGTATGGGACCTTTTAAATGGGTGGGGGGGGGGGAACTTTGAAGCAATTGCTCTGCTTTTTCCAGAGGCAAGAATGCATCCCCTTAAATTAAAAGTTATGCAGGAAATATTAACGCCATCATTTTTGTTTCTCATCTGAAGGTCCAAATATAAATTCTTATTGTGAATCAAGATAGTGGCATTTGGTTCAGTAGCATAAATATGTTAATCTCAGAGGTTTGAAGTTTTTCATAGTCTTGACTTTAATAATAATCCTCGCATTTGATACACCACCTATATTATCAAAATATCTCAAACTTATTCACAGATAATTGCTGTTATCTGTAGAGACTCATATTTGTGACCAGGTTCAACAGACAATTTATGCACAGCAAGGCTCCAGAAGCCAGAGGTGAATGTTCCATTGGTCAGGGCACTGGACCTCAGTTTAACATCTTCCAAAAAGATATTGTCTTCTGACAATGCAAGGATTTCTCAGTACTGCACTGTATCCTCAGCTTAATTTTCACTTATTCCATTTCAAATGGTTGATCTCAAAGATAAACTCGTACTTGGGATATTTTGGGGGGTCTTTAACTTAATTTTAACTGCTTTTATGCATAACAGTTTAAGTATAGTTGTATCAAGTAAAATCTCATAAAATCATACTTTCTTTAGGCCTGCATTATAACTAAATTTCTTGATTACACAGTGATTTGTTGGTTAGTACATTAAACATGATGACTAAGTTTCTAGCAACTATTTCAGATACTATTACTTTTTTTTAAATTAACATTTTTATATACTGATTCTCATCTGGTTCAAAGTGAATTCAAGTGAGCATTGTTTTTGAGGCCCCATCCATGTTGGGATTGCAGTTTATGCTCAATTTAAACAATCTCTTGTTTGATGCCCTGATTGATGTCTGCGGCTTTTAATCTGCTATCTTAATTTTATTTTTTGGCATTCACGCTTGCGGATATCAGAAAGATTAGAATTTTTCAACAGTGTGATCTTTTTCATAGAAATTAGTTGACATTTAAATCGTGTCTCAAAATAATGACTTTTCAAATTTCAGTTCAGATTTCTGCCAAAGAACCCCACCTATTTCCTGGTTTCTTTTCTTCAAAACTCCACCACCTGCACCAAATTCTAAACACCCATCACTCCAGACCTCACCAGTCCACTGGCTCCCCTGCAGATAGAATCAAGATGCATGTCTTCACCTCCAAATCATTCCAATCCTTAGCACCTCTTTCACTCTCCGATCTTCCTATTATAATAAAGGTTCACAATGCTGTTGCTTGGATCAAGATTCCTGGGATTGCAACCCCTGTAAAACGCATGGATTGTAGAAGTGTTTAGAGCTTGTGGAGGCAAGAGTTGGGAAGGCCAACAATCATGGAGTTGCTGTAGTCAAGCCCAGAAGCAGTAAATGCAGTGATGAAGTTCTCCTTATAAGTTAGCTGTTTGACCACTCTGAATTCAGATTTGCAAATGTTAGACAGAAATTAGTTTATTTCTGTATTTTTGTTAACTTAAAGGCTCTACACTAGGGTCCGTCGATATGGAAATTTTCCGATATCGATATATCGGTGAGTTCATATCGATATATACCGATATATCGATATCTCCGGGTTTTGTTATACTGCGCATGTGCATGCATTCGGAGGATGCGCGCGCATTCAGATGTGCGCGTGCATTCCGATATGCGCGCACATTCCGTGCTCTAGGCCCAGGAGGTTTGCAATGCCGGTGACAAGGTAAGTTGAAAAAGTTTGTATTCTACCGACATAACCCATATATCGGTATATCGCCGGACACGATATACCGATATTTGCGATATACCGATTTTTTTTTATACTGAATTTTTCGATATACCGATATATTTAAATTTCCAATATCGGCTTATCGATATGAAAAATTATATCGATATAACCGATTTACCAATATATCGCCGGACACTACTCTACACCAATTTGATTTGCTACACTGACAATATTAGTATTGGTAACTCTCAAAATTATTAATTGCCAAGTTTTTTAGTGGGGGAGAATTTAATTTTCAATAAGTTTCAGAATTCTGTAATCATACAAAAATATTAGGCATAATATTTGAGAAAGATGCAATCAAAGAAACACCTGCATCAAATAAAAAGTAAAATAATAAAAATGCTTGCATTTGATATAGCAATTTTCACGTCTTCTAGACATCTCAAAGAGCTTCACGAAATATACTGTAAAGTGAATTGACTGTATTTGGAGGTGTAACATGGCAACCAGTTGTGCACAGCAGTGTCCCACAAACAGCTGTGGATTGGAAATGACCAATCTATTATTGTTTTTTGGAGGATTATTATCAGGCTTGTGAGGCTCTAACCACTGAGCTACAGAAGTCCGGACTTTAGAACTATAAAAAGTTGGGAGCGGAGATAAAAGAGCTACGGACAAATGTTAAATGTTCACCGCCTAATGGTATGTGGGATGATAAAAGTGGGTAATGCAAATGTAGTGTTGTTTGATACAGATTCCATTTGAGAAAGCACATTGTTTAACTTCGACCCCATTGAGAGTTTTATTTTACTGCATATACATGACTCACAATTTGGTAAGAGCTATAAACAATATAGTAGTTTAATTTCCATCTGTAATTTCATCTCTCTCAAAGGACTGTACAGCTAGGTATAGATTCTATTTAGGGCAAGAGAGGCTATGATTTTTGATCATCAAATACAATGCTCCAATTTCCCAATTTGGCTGTTCTTGTGGCCTCTTTGGAAATACATGTGGGTTTGGTTTACAAGTGTAGATAATTTGGGATCTTGTATGTAGAAGGAAGTGGTTTAAAACCACTCATAAAGCTTTTTACATAAGATTCTTGTAACTCACTATTCAAACCCAGATTGGGTGAAAATTTCTCTAGCTTCTTTATTAAGTTATCCAACCTGTGATACATTTTTTTTCACAGATGAGAAATGTTCGTATTAAAATAATACAGTAAAAGCCCATTTATCCTGCACCCGCGGAACCTGGCCAGTGCCGGTTAAAGCGCCCACCGGATATTCGGGTGGCCCGCGGCCGAAAACCCACTTCAAAAAATTTTACGTTCTTTTAACACACCCCGTACACACCAGACTAAGTAATAACAGATAGTAACAGAATATTATATTGGTACTTATTGATAAAACTACTCTCTTGCGCTTCTCACCTTTACTGATCGAGGTTTACAGTCCAGCGATTCTTTTTTAAATGGAGGACGCCAAGCGGGTGAAAAAAATGGCAGCACGGTTTTAAAGTCGCGCGACTTTACTAGCGGCAAGCCAAAGCCCTAGATTCTACTAGCGGCAAACCAAAATACCGTAAATGCATGACAATGTGGGTTATTGGCTAGCGTTATCGACTTGCCGCTAGTATGACTTTAAAGTTGCGCTCCGTTTTTTTCACCCGCTTGGCTTGCTCCATTTTAAAAAGAATCGCTGGACTATAAAACTCAACCACAGCATCATGGCTTCAAGCGCAGCTTCTATCAGCAAAGGTAAAAAGTGCAAGAGAGTAGTTTTGACAATAAGTACCAATACAATATTCTGTTATTATCCTATTATTTATGCATTTACAAATGCTCCACTTCCATTGTTCCGGATAAGTTCCGGTTTATCGAATGGGGACTTGTTTTGGGGCGTGCCGGCTATACGGAAGTGCCGGTGCATCGAGTCACGAATAAACGGGCTTCTACTGTATTATTATTAATTGGCTCATGGGTTTCTAGTTTTCAGTTGTTGAATGTGATTTACTGTACTGACTGACGCACTGTTTTAGTGGTGTAACAAGAACTGAATAATGTTGTCTCTGACAGGAAGGACTCCATGAAAGATGACAGAAGAGGTTATTGTTATAGCAAAGTGGGACTACACAGCACAGCAGGATCAAGAACTCGACATCAGGAAAAATGAACGATTGTGGCTGCTGGATGACTCTAAGACTTGGTGGAGAGTAAGAAATACATCGAACAAAACTGGATACGTGCCATCAAACTACGTGGAGAGGAAGAACAGCTTAAAGAAGGGGTCACTTGTAAAGAACATCAAAGATACGTTAGGCAAGTAGAAGGGTTTAGTTAAGGACTCCTTAACCTTTTTTGAAATAGTGGCAAGCACAATATTTCATATTTTCCTTTGATCTATAAAAGCATTGTATAATCCACCTCTGATCATAGTAAAACATTGCAAGTATAGAAGTGAAAGATATATATATTTTTTTAAAAAAGGTAATAGTCTCAAACATTGGTGGAATGAAAGAGGCAATATGTACATATTTCATCAAAAGGTTCTCCTTGGGCACTTTTTTTTACATAAATAAATTTTCCTTCAAATAATTTTTCCCTGCTATCATTTTGCTTTACTCAAATACAAGACCAAATTGCAATACTTGCTGTATTCAAAGACACTAAAATAAATTTTAACAGTTAAATCATAAATTATTTCCAAAGTGTCTGCAAGGGTGATCAAATGTCATGCTCCTATGTCAAATGCTGTGATGTGTGAACTAGGCAAGCATGTTTGCCTTGGTCAGACTACCATGACCATGATGAAAACAATTGAAGTAATAATAAATGTCATGATTATAAATAGTTTATCCTTTCACAAGTGAAACTTAGGGGGTCTTTTCTTTTATTCCTTTGAACTATAGGTTTTCTACCATGTTAAGTTTCACATTGCATTAGAAAAACTTAATTCCTTGGAGAGAATATTAAAATTGCTTCACGTATAATATTTCAATTCTTCTTTAGATTATTTTCCATTCAAGTATGTGATGTTTTGAGTTGAATAGGCTGGTTGCTGCTTGTTTTTTATAAGAGATAATTCAGTTCAATTGCAGGTTGGGATTCATTAGACAAAATTCTCTTTGGGGAGGGAGTTTAGAGAGCACTCAGCATGAACAGTCTAATGTAATCAATCTTGAATTGTTTTTCCCTTAAGTATTTGTTGGAGGTTTACTCTAAACTATTTCTGCACTCTTTCTGTTTTTCTGTTTCTGTTAAAGGTTCTCTTTGTTTGCTTTTCCTTCTCTTCCCTCCATTCTTTAGTAGAGAACGATTTG
This sequence comes from Hydrolagus colliei, assembly GCA_035084275.1. NCBI lineage: Eukaryota > Metazoa > Chordata > Chondrichthyes > Chimaeriformes > Chimaeridae > Hydrolagus > Hydrolagus colliei. The sequence continues at coordinate 11,235,664 of CM068745.1, forward strand.
ATACGCAAGGAAGTCCAAGCAAGGAGCAAACGAAACTACAAATACATGGTTTCTATTTGTCCTGTTTTGAAAGTGATCTCTCCCCAATGCATGCACCTTGTTTACCTAAACCCAGAGAGTATTCAACAACAGCAAAATGACATTTGCATCATACCTTTCACATCAGGAGGGTGTCCCAAGGGGCTGAAAACAACAACAATAAAATTATATTTGTGTAGTTCTTTTTACATCGGAAGGACGTCCCAAGGCGCTGAACAGTTGGTATTTCAGACCTGGGCTGGGGCTGGGATCGGGGAAGGTGGAGGAAAAGGAGGGGAGGGGAGGGAGTGTGACTGATGGGACAGTTGAAAAGGAGGGTCTTGAGGAAGGACTTGAAGGAGGCTAGGGAAGGGGTCAGGCTGAGGGATTGTGGGATGCAGTTCCAGAGGTTGGGAGCAGAATGGCTGAAGGTTCACCCACCGATGGTAAGGCAGGGGACATGGAGCAGGCTGGAGCTGAGTGAGAAGAATCTGAGTCCCCAGTGACTGGTATATGCCTCTCAAAATCTTGCTTATGAGCCAGGCTGGCTGGTCTGCTAACAACAGTGCTTGGAGCACTGTGGATCTGCAAGGTTCAGAAACTGGATTACTGACACATGGCATCAAATTATATTTTCTGAATACTTGAATACATCACCAGTATACATCGTAACCTTATATCTTCTCAGATACCTATTGATAATTTTAGAAGAAGATGGCAGAAAAAATTAAATCTTCTATCTGTTCTGAGGGAATCTATTCTTCTATCTGTTCTGAGGCAGCTATTCTTAATGGAAAGAATCATTAAAGTGTCCTTTTTGATGGGGAATGTTGGTTCCCCAAATTGACTGCGTAAGACGGCACCTATTTTTTTTCTACTTCAGAGGATGGATTACAAAACCTGACAGTAGCCCTCTTGTTTTTTTAAAATATTATTCGGAACTCCTGTATCTCAGTGATTAGAGCACTCGCCTTACAAGCATGAGACCTGTGTACAAATCCAGGCAGATCAAGGCGAAACCTTGAGCAAGTTTCCTTACTCCACATGCCTAATCCAGGGATAATAATCGCTTACAAATTAATAATTGTTTTTTAGGACAGTGTTGTGTGCAGTTGGCTGCCATGTTTGCCTCCCAAATATAGTCAATTCACTCACCAGTATATTCTGTGAAGCACTTTGAGATCTCTCAAAGACCTGATCAAGCACAATATCATATACAAGGATTATTAATATTTCCCGTGATTCAGTGTGATTCCAACACTTTCCAGTAAGTGTGCATGTGGCGAAGAGTCAAGACATATTGAATCGCGGGCAATGCAGGTTAGACTTGTCGCTGCATGCACACGTATCGGTTGCATTAAATTATGCATATGCAGTGTAGATTATTGATCAAATTGGATTTTCTATGATTTATAAGTTTGCCTGCAACTTGTAAGTTATGTTCAATATAATGTCCCTGACCAATATGTCTTATGTGAGGTTTACTGTATGTGGCATGATATGTTGTTTCTACTTGTGCAATTGAAATGGCCTCAAATTTACTACGGACGCATTTGGTAATCAAATTGTAAATCTATTGCTCCCTGCTGTCATGAATAGTTCCCTCTGTTGGTGTGACTGAGAACTGTCAGAAATCACTGCTGCATAGTAAATTGTACTGGCAAACAGCTCATCTTGAGTCAGAATAATCAAACCTATAGTCTAGGTTGACAATCCAGTTCAGTACTAGGGCATTGTATATTGCAAAGGTGCAGATGAAACAATAAACCAAGTCCTGTGTGTCGGCTTCAGTGGATGTTGAAGCTCCCATGGCACTATTCGAAAAGAGAACTTCAAATGCAAGGATTATTGTAATAAAATACTTAATAGATTGTTAAAATATACAGAGTATAGATTATCTCAGTAAAGACTTTCAGTACAAAAGCAGGATGAGTGACTGAAACAGAATACTTAAGAGATTGTATAAGGGAATTGAATATATACTTGAAGAGAAATATGAAAGGGTTTAGGGAAGGAGCTTTAGAATGAGAGTAGAAAACACTAGTTAGACTTGTAGTTAATAATCCTTCTAGACTTCTCTAGACATCTTCTAGATGACTCAAAGCAGTTTACAGAATATACTGTAAAGTGAACTTACCGTATGATTTGTGTGCAAAACACGGCAGCCAATTGTGCACATTTCAAACACCAACAATGGCATGATGAGCCAGATGGCTATCTATTTGCTATAAACTATGACTTCTAAAAGGACGTTGCCCAATAACAAGTACGCAATGATCTTGATAATAGCCATTTCTCTGGTAACCAATGTCTAGCTTGGAATGGAAAGCCCCTAACTTCCTCAGGTAAATTCTCAGAACTTCTGTTGTCAACAGATTGAAAAATTAACGCTGTTTGAATCTATATCAATATGCCCCTTATACTAAATTCCGAGCTCAACCAACAAGATCTGTTGGCAGTCCACTATTAGCAGTCACTGGGTGTGGTAAGCTCCATCATATAACATTTTAGGGAATTTTTTGTATGAATATAGATTTATAGCTCATATTTAAGATAGTTGAATAAAACTTGAGGAAATTCAAAATTGATGTATTTAAGGTAATTAAAGACATCCTTTCCCACTGTTCAATATTTTACCCACAACAGACAATGACCCCCTCCACTCTTGCAGTACATAGTATTTAATGGGGCATTGGGCAACCTCCAATAATATTCCTAGGCATGTTAAACCTTTTACACAATTACTGCCTTTCCTTCTTAAAGCACTGCCTCTTTGTTGGGTATTGTTCTATTTGTAAATACTTAAATTAATATGCAGCTCATCTGAATACAGGGTGGAGGGAGAGACACGTTTGCATCACCTTTCACCCTTCTCCTGCACTCGCCTAACCTCTTTCAGGAGAGCCAACATAATGAATCAAATCAGCTCTTCTTGTGTTGCGTCTACTACATTCAAGCACTATCAAGAGCCATTCGATAGTACAGTATTCAAGAATGAAAATATTGACTGATTTCCTTACCATTTTCCTAAAACAAAGGGAGTGCAATGAGAATAACTAATTTATACTCATAACTCATGTATACTCATACAAAAATCATTCCTTATTTTCTAGTTTTCAACAATAAAAATATGCATGAAATCCTCATGTCATTATGTCTTGACGAAGCTGTACTGAGAAAATGCTGCAGTAAAATTTTGATATGCTTTGGATTTTTAAGTGTATTTTAAAAAGTGTAGAATTTGTTTAATAAGTTAAAATTAACATTAGCTGAGAATACTTAGCTTGAAGTGTCTGAGACAAAGGTAGGACTGGAATTCAGAGGTCGATCCATACAGCAGAGTTTGACTTGTTATTTATTGTGCCTTGTTTTCACATTAAACAAAATTGAGAGGAAAAGACCTGAGATGCTCCAGGGAGAGTACCAGAGACTAGGGAGTAAACTGAAAAGTGGAACTTCGAGAGTGGTGATCTCTGGGTTGCTTCCAGTGCCTCGAGCAAGCCAGTTCCAGAATGCTAGAATAAGGCACATCAATGCATGGCTGGAGAAGTGGTGTAGGAAGGAGGGTTTCTGGTTCCTAGACCATTGGGACCAATTCTGGGGTAGGTGGAACCTGTACAAAATGGATGGGTTACACCTGAACAGGGCTGGAACCAATCTCCTTGCAGGGAGGTTGTCGAGTTTTGTGGGGGGGGCTTTAAACTAATCCCGGGGGGTGAGGTTGGGAAACTGATCAGTAGTTCAGATACGGGAGGGGTAACAAAGAGGACAGGGGTAAGGGTAAGACGGGAGAAAAGTGCAGAGGAAGTAATTTGTGCCTTAGAGTGCATGTATGTAAATGCACGAAGTTTGAGAAATAAAATTGGTGAGCTGCAGGCTCAGGTTGCTGCGAAGCGATATGATGTTATAGCAGTAACAGAGACTTGGCTCCAGCATGGGCAGGAATGGGAGTTGAACATTCCTGGTTATAATGTATTCAGGAGGGATAGAGAAGGGAGAAAAGGGGGCGGGGTGGCAATTTTAGTTAAGGACTCAGTGACTGCCTTAGAAAGGAACGAGGTGGAAGAAGGACTAAAAACCGAATCTATCTGGTTAGAAATGAGGAATAAAAAAGGTGCAGTTACACTGTTAGGGGTATACTATAGACCACCAAATAGTGGGGAGGAGATAGACAAGCAGATCTGCAAGCGTATCACGGAGAAATGCAGAGCTAATAGAGTAGTGATAATGGGTGACTTCAACTATCCCAACATAGACTGGCAGAATAGTAGAGTAAAGGGCAAGGAGGGAGAAGAATTCCTGAAGTGTGTGCAGGACAACTTTCTTGATCAGTATGTTTCCAGTCCAACGAGGAAAGAAGCATTGCTGGATCTAGTTTTGGGAAATGAGGTAGGGCAAGTTCAACAGGTTTCTGTAGGTGAGCATCTAGGGAATAGTGACCAGAATATCGTTAGATTCAGAAAAATTATGGAAAGGGATAAGGAACGATCACAGGTGAGGACACTCAACTGGAAAAGGGCTAATTTCAATGAGTTGAGGTGGGACCTAGCCAAGGTGGATTGGAAAGAAAAATTGGCAGGTAAGACAACTAACGAGCAGTGGGCAGCGTTCAAAGAGGAGATAGTTCAGGCACAGGTCAAAAGCATCCCCACAAAGGTGAAATGTAAGGCATCCAAACCTCCCTGGATGACTAAGGAAATCGGGGCCAAAATAAAACAAAAAAAAGAGGCTTATGATAAGTGTCAGGCTCAAAATTCAGAAGGGAACCAAGCAGAATATAGGAAGTGTAGGATAGAACTAAAAAAGGAAGTTAGAGGGGCAAAGAGACTGTATGAAAAACAATTAGCGAGTAAGATTAAGGGGAACCCTAAGGTTTTTTACCAACGTATTAAGAGTAAAAGGTTGGTCAAGGATAGGGTGGGGCCAATTAGGGACCTAGGAGGAAATCTCATTGTGGAGGCAGAGGGCATGGCTGATGTACTGAATGAGTACTTCGCCTCTGTCTTCACAAAAGAAAAGGATACAGCCAATGCCATGGTATTAGAGGAGAGGGTAGGAGAAATGGATAGAATAATTATAACCAGAGAGGAAGTTCTAAAAAGGTTGACGTCGCTCAAGGTGGATAAGTCACCTGGTCCGGATGGGATGCACCCTAGGTTACTAAGTGAGGCACGGGAGCAAATAGCAGGGACTCTGGCCACGATCTTTCAATCTTCCTTGGACACAGGGGTCGTGCCAGAGGACTGGAGGATAGCTAATGTTACTCCCTTGTATAAAAAGGGGCAGAAGGACAAGCCTGGTAACTACAGACCAGTCAGTCTTACGTCGGTAGTGGGCAAACTTCTAGAGTCCATAATCAGGGACAAGGTAGATCTTCACTTAGAAAGATATAGGCTAATAAAGGACAGTCAACATGGATTTGTTAAAGGCAAACCTTGCCTTACAAATCTGATAGAATTTTTTGATGAGGTAACGGAATGGGTGGATAATGGTAGCGCAGTTGATGTAGTTTACATGGACTTTCAAAAGGCATTTGACAAAGTGCCACATGAGAGACTTATTAGGAAATTAAAGGCCCATGGCGTAAAAGGGACAGTGGCAGCGTGGATCCACAACTGGCTGCGAGACAGAAAGCAGAGAGTTGTAGTGAGTGGCTGTTTTTCAGACTGGAGGGAAGTGAGCAGTGGTGTGCCACAGGGATCGGTTTTGGGACCATTGCTCTTTGTAATCTACATCAATGATCTGGACTTGGGTGTAGGGAGTACAGTTTCCAAGTTTGCAGATGACACTAAGTTAGGGAGAATAGTAAATAGTGAGGAGGATAGTAGCCATCTGCAAGAGGATATAGACAAATTGGTAAAGTGGCAGACACATGGCAGATGAAGTTTAATGCAGAGAAGTGTGAGGTGATGCATTTTGGGAGAAGAAATGAAGGGAGGCAATATAGGCTAGATAGTACAATTTTAAATGGTGTGAAGGAACAGAGAGACCTGGGGATTTGTGTTAGTGACTCGTGGCAGGACAGGTAGACAAGGCTGTTAAGAAGGCATATGGGATACTAGGCTTTATAAATAGGGGTATAGAGTACAAAAGTCAGGAAGTGCTGACTAACCTCTATAGGACTTTGGTGAGGCCTCAGCTGGAATACTGTGTTCAATTCTGGTCACCACACTACAGAAAGGATGTGAAGGCATTGGAAAGAGTGCAGCGAAGATTTACTAGGATGGTGCCAGGATTGAGGGACTTCAGCTATGAGGAGAGGCTAGATAGGCTAGGGTTATTCTCTCTGGAGCAGAGAAGATTGAGGGGAGACCTAATAGAGGTTTATAAGATCATGAGGGGTTTCGACAGGGCAAATAGAGAAAAACTATTTCCACTCATGGGTGAATCTGTGACTCGTGGTCACAGATTTAAAATAGTTTCAAGGCGAAGTAGAGGGGAGCTGAGGAGAAATGTTTTCACTCAGCGAGTTGTTCGAATCTGGAATGCATTGCCTGAAAAGGTGGTGGAGGCTGATTCGATAACAACTTTTAAAAGGGAATTAGATCTTTATTTAGGGAGAACAGGTCTATTAGGCTATGGGGAGCAGGCAGGGCAGTGGGATTGAATCGCTCTTTTCAAAGAGCCGGCACAGTCTAGATGGGCCGAATGGCCTCCTTTTGTGCCGTAAACTTCTATGAATCTATGAAAATAGATGGACTGGCTAGTAGTGCTTAGTTTTTGCTGGTACTTATTTTGGCTGCAACTGAGAATATGAAGCTAGCCATCACTAGGATTCAAATGGCACATCAACTTGGAGCTAGCTTAGCCTTTTGAATTCTATTTTATCGATAGATGGATATGGATATATTTATATTGTAGAGAGTGATTATTTGATGCAGGCTGTTATCGGAGACCTGTAGCTAAATGGTTAGAGCACTCACCTTACAAGTGTGAGACCTGTGTTCGAATCCAGGTAGGTCAGGCCAAATCCTGGGAATGTTTGCTTACTCCACACGCCTAATAATAATCCCTCAAAAAAAACACTAATAAAATTGGTAATTTCAATCCACCACTGTTTGTGGGACACTGCCTTGTGCAATTGGCGGCTGCGTTTCGCCCACAAATATACAGTCAATTCACTTCACAGTATTTTCTGTTAAGCGCTTTGAGACGTCTAGAAGACGTGAAAAGCTCTATATCAAATTTAAAGATTATTATTATTTAGCAATTGCTTATTCAGATACTTTGTGAGTATAGCTATTTTTCAGTGTTGCTGTTGGGTTAATGATTTTGAAGGAAAATATTATCTGGATGAAAGGATAAAGAAAAATGAGCCAGGCCAACAAGGTACAAAATTACATTTGTATAGCGCCTTTCACGTCAGGAGTAAGTCCCAACACGCTGGACAGTTATTGATTCAGACCCGAGCTGAGGACAGGGTGGGGAAGAGTTGCCGATGGGTCCATCGAAAAGGAGAGTCTTGAGGCGAGACTTGAAGGAGGCTAGGGAGAGGGCGAGGCAGAGGATGGAGTTCCAGAGGTTGGGGGCAGAATGGCTGAAGGCTCACCCGCCAATGATTGGGCGGGTGGGTCGGAGGACGTGGAGCAGGCCAGAGCCTGTTGAACGGAGTGGGCGGGCAGGTTAGTAAGGGAATAGGAGGTCACGGATGTAGGGTGGGGCGAGGTTGTGGAGGGCTTTAAATGTGAGGACCAGGATCGTGCATTGGATCCTCTGGATGATGGGGAGCCAATGGAGTCGGGCAAGGATGGGGGAGATGGGATCAAGGAGTTTGTAACGGTAGAGGACATGGGCCGCAGAGTTCTGGATTATCTGCAGCCTGTGGAGGGAGGAATTGAGGCCGACTAGCAAGGGATTCGCATAATCAAGCCGGGATGTAATTAAGGCTTGGATGAGGGAGCAGAATCACATACAGAGGCCAAAGAGTTTGACCTTTGGAAGGATGTCCAGATGATTTGTTTGTGGGCATGCTTGCCCTGCGTTTATCAAATACTGTATTTAACTTTTGGCTAGGAAGGAAGGGAGCCAATTTCTGTGTTACTGTGGATCTTGCACTGGACTATTCCACAGAATCTGGACAAAAGCAAATTATGACGGAATCTGCTACCTGTTGCGTGACTGGGATACTTGGGACATTTAAAAAAAAATTATACGGAAAATCCTCTAAGCACTGTCTTCTAATGCTTTATGACAAATTGATGAAATCTCCAGTAAGCAATTTGCTGCTCTATTCTGATAATTTGGTATGGAGAATTTGAGCCTCTGTCATGAAAATGTTTTATGCTGATTTGTTTTGGCCAATACTATTGATCTCAAAAGTAAGTAAAATGAAATTACAGTTCATTGCTATGTGCAGCGAATCATCCATCAACTCCAGAACTATGTCTATTTTCTCCTGTGGATTTTCACAGTTGCAGATGAGCTCGCCAAACTCTACTATTTGCTTTTCTGCCCTATGCTCATAAACAGTGTCCTTTGTATTGAACTGTTTGCGCACTCTGTTTGACGTGGGAGCTACTGCACAGCAGCTTGTTCACAGCTTGACCTGATAAATTTACTGTAACCATTTTGATGCAAAATCATAATCTGTGTGTGTTTGCTTATTCCATGCAGTAGACTCATTCCAATTGAAATTTACACAATTAGCAAAAACGGTGCTTAATAATTTTGATGGCCAACATTACTGAAAATCTAATATTAACCAACACTAAGAGGAAATGTCTGATTGCAAGACACCAGGAACAGTAGATTTTCAAGTATGCTTTTTCAGGATTCAACGCATTAATGATCTGGCTGTAAATCTAAAAATGTGAATGTACGTTAATTTAATTAGTTTAATAATGCATGAGGCTGACAAGAGGCTTACGTATGTGCTAAAAATTACAGTTTTTGAATAATTTAGTTTATATAACAGATTTATTGCGTGCATGATAAATGCGTCCCCTAAATAAAATATTTTATTTTCAGAATCGCAGCAGCAATTATTTCTGAAGGACCTGTTTTGTAACTCATCTATGCATGTAATGCTTGTGCATATAACAACATTTCATATTGATTTTTGTTGTGCAAACTAGTGAATGTGTGACAACAACATGCATTTATATAGAACGCCTCACCTAGCATAACAACTCAGCCCTTTCAGAGGTGTGCTGGGCAGTGGAAGGGGAGGATAACCATTAAACGCAGTCAGAGAATTATATTTTAAAGTGGGACATAAATTTTGATATAAAGAGGGGAGTTAAAAAAGAGGGGGAGAGGGTGAAGATCCAGAGGCATAGAATCTGAAGGCATGGCCACCTATCATTGATAAGGAGGAGAGAGTAGGTGGATGGCACAGCAAGCTCAAATTATCTAAGTGCAAAGGACAAACAGAGAAAATTGCAGAAATAGGGAGGTGCAATGATGTGTTGGGTTTTGTTGGTGAGTGAGGATATTGAAATCGATACACTAAGAGCTGTGGAGCTTGGTGAAGGTTGGGGGAACAATAACACAAAATTACATTTATAGAGTGCCTTTCACATCAGGAGAACGTCCCAAAGTGCTGAACAGTCAAGGGTTGGGATCCAAGCAAGGGAGAGGGGCATTTGGGGGCGTGGGAAGGGAGAGACTTGGGAGGGTGGCAGAAGGCACGATCGAAGAGGATGGTCTTGAGACTGGCCTTGAAGGAGGCAAGGGAGGAAGCGAAGGGATTGTGGGATGCAATTCCAGAATTTGAGGGCAGAGAGACTGAAAGCCCAGCCAGCAATGATGGGGCAGGTCGGGCAGAGGACATGAAGCTTGCTGAATGGAGCGGGCTGGAAGGTTGATAGGGAGTCAGCAGATCGGTGAGATAGGAGGGGCAAGGCCATGAAAGGCCTTGAAAGTGAGAATGAGGATCTTGAATTCGATCCTCTGGGGGATGGAAGCCAATGGAGCCGGGCGAGGGTGGGCGTGATATGGTCATGGAGCCGAGTGTGGGAGAGTACGCAGGCTGCAGAGTACTGGATGGTTTGCAGCTTGTGAAGGGAATCGCCAGGAAGGCCGACCATACAGGAGTTTCCATAGTCGAGACTCGATGTGACAAATGCATGGACAAGGATTTTGGCAGCCTGAGGGGTGAGGCAATGGTGAAGTCTGGCAATGTTACAGAGGTAGTGGAAGGCAGTGCTGGTCATGGTGTGGATTTGGGGGAGAGAGGACAGTTCAGGGTCAAACAAGATACCCAGGTTCCTGACTGGCTTTGAGAGATGGAGAGTGCAGCCTTGCATGCTAATGCTGCCAGTGCCTGAGGTGTGGAAGCGCTGACGCAAGTTAATCAGGAGGACAGTCTTGCTGGGATTGACCTGAAGAAAGTTGTCCCTCGTCCAGGACTCGATGTCAGACAAGTAGGCTGTCAGGACATTTTAAGCAGGTGAGGATGCGGGCACCAGAAGTTTTGAATAAGTTGGAGCTTATGGAAGATGGAGACCAGCAAGGAGTCCATTGGAAAACAACAACAATAACAACAAAATTACATTTGTATAATTCCAGGCAAGTAGTAATAAAGGTGGAATAAAGGTTTAGGTGGCATTTGGTGTCAGATAGGAGTGAGGCAGACCATGTGGCAGAAATGACGAAAAGCAGGGACCAGATGAGAGGGAGAAAGGAAAGCTAAAGATCAAACCTACCTCCATGGTTGTGAACTGGTTCAGTGAGTTTGAGACAGACAATGGAGGATATGATGGTGAGATGATGGTTGGGAGGCAAGGAGAAGGAGGCAAAGAGGCTTCTGTCTTATTAATACGGAAGGCATGGGCTAGATGGATGGAAAATAATGTTGAGTCAAATGGTACTGAAAATTTTGAGATATAAGTCATCACTCAATATTAAAATACAGGGCTAGAAGTTATAGGAACAAAAGTGGGCTAGAGTGCAGTTCTTCATTTCAAGAAACTGACCCAACCGGGGCTAATTATATGAAATATGCCTAATTCTTGTCATTGTAAGAATTCCACATGCTACAGTATTAGGTTAGCCACGCTCAAACCACATCTGATTGAATAAAAACACAAGTTGCCCATAATGTGATCTTATGTCCACCTCAAACAGAATTAATAACGGTACCAAAAATAAAATAAGTCCCCAAAAATGTTCAATTATGCAAATATTTTCATTCCTCATTTTTTATATTGATAGCTAACTGGAAGAATAGCAAGGTACACTGCTATATGATGTGATGGTAATATAGCTAGGAATTTAATTATGAAGGGTGAGATTATTTCTGTAGCATAATACATTGCACATACATATGGAAGCTTCAACTTAACAGTTGTGTTAACATTGATTGCTTCTCTTTCCCCCTTCCCAAGTTGAATTTCTGCCAGTTTCTTTTCAGATTGTATTCAAAGCTCTTTTTCCGGTCTTTGTGTCAGAAACCGCAATAACAGCGTTTTTTGTGTTGTCACCTTGCCAACCGATGATACAATGCAGTATCCAGACTATGATTTTAAAAAACAATGGAATAACAGCGTTCGCTTTAAATGGAAAATTGGGTTATTGTGCAATGACAGATTACATCTTAATACTTATTTACATTCCTTTTGAGAAATGCATGGGCCTTGAGGTGCCATTCCTACAAACATTTACTACCACTAAGTCAATTGCAAACTGTAATAACCATGATAACTTTCTGTTTATGAGAACATAGGAATATGCTGAATGAGAAAAAAGCACGATAGTCCTGGATAGTCAAAAGTTTTTACACCAGCTTTTACTGTCTCTCATACTTGCCCAATCTCCTTTGCCATAGGCTTCCACAATTCCTTCATGAAACTGCCCACACAATTTGCCTCTGCTATCTTTCAGGAGGTGTAAAAATTAACTACCTTCTGGTTAAGTACTTAAATCTATGTTTTAACTATTCACCTTCCCTCATTTGAGATTGACTGCTTGTGGAACTCCAGACTGTTGAATATTTGATCTTAGCCCTTAATCTTATAATTTTAACTGTATATTTATCCCTTTTACACAGCCAGCCTTTTTTTTAAAAAGAATTATTGGATAGCTGCCTTTCAAGGCTTCTATTCGACCCTGCTGATAGTAATCTTCCCCCATTCCCACCCCTAGCTTAGCAGTGTCCAGCGCATTGAGATGTACTGCAGGTGTGATCAGCTCTGTATCAAAATCAAATTATATTGCATTGTCTTCCCATACTTTTTAATACAGAATGCAAGGTGTTGTCATTGCATTCGATATTCAAATATGGATGGGATTTATATGGTTAGATAATCTGGTAGTTCTAACAAAAGTGCATTGCGCATTCAGCAATAGGGAAAATTCTGGAATATTGTCACATATAGTTAGCCCTTTGAGGTAATGATATTTGCATCACCAGTTTTACTTTAGGTCACAAAGCTTAAATTGCAAATGAAGTTATTTTAAGTTTCCATCAAGCTGCATGTTGAACATTAGTCATTTGTTTTTCCTTCAACTTAAGGCAAAGAGTAATATTGGTTTTGTTTGCATTTCTCATATTGTTTCATAGTCTAGGCTGGCATTCACTGCAGTACTGGAGGAGCGCTGCTTTGTTGGAGGTGCCTTCCTTTGGATGAGCTGTTAAATAAGGTCCTATCTGCTTTTCCAGATGAACATAAAAGATACCATGACGCTATTGTATTCAAAAAGGCAAGGGAATTTCTCCCCAAATGGGTATTCACTCCATGGCTGTTTGTGGCGCGTTGTTATGGGACATTATTGTGTCAAATGAGAACTTACCACTTGCATCTTACCCGCTAAAAACATTGCAGATGTGTAAAATAGTCCACAGACTGCATGTTGGCCATCCTTGATGTAGATAATCAGTTTGCAAGTATTAGAACTAATATATAATTGTCTCTTAATTCAAAGAGGCAGCATTTCATCATTAGTGATTGGGAAGCCTTATTTTGTTGATGGATGTGCATTATTTCTGTCAAAAGGCTTGATGGACTTAATATTCACATTATTACTGTGTGTTTACAAATGCATAAAAACGTTCCGATCATAATTCATGAAACTACCGCTTTGAGGGAATGAGTACCTGAAAAAGTAACCCTTTTTGTTTCTTCTCCTCCCTCCAATTTTCTTTCCTTCTCTCTGAAGGCGCTGACTCATGCTGGGGTATAGTTCTACGGGCGTCAAGTGTCCTCCATTACCTGATCCCAAGTGGCCATTCTTCATGTATGAGCCAAGACAGTGAGTGTCAGCAGGGTATTCGACTGTGTTGGGGGGATGAATCACAGCCAAGTCTGATCCTATCCTCAGCAAATATCAATCCTCGCACTCAAAACACCCTTTGTAAATCTGTATAGCCACTAAAAGCAGAATCCCTGGCTGCTTTGGTTTCATTTCTCACTCTGCCTTACAGCTGAGAATTATTGACACCAGTTATAACACTCACTGCCAGGCAAGATGGTTGATACCAGTTAAACAAGCACTGTGTGGCAATCAAATCTCTGACCTTTCAGGTTCTTACAACTTAGTTTCACACTCGGTGAAAAGTGACACATTTTCTATATAAATCTATTCTCTAAAGTGTCTGAACAATATCTTCTTAAGTGATTTATATTTCTCCAGTTTTTCTGTTACCATTGTCAACATCCCAAATTATATACAGTTGTTTATTACATTATTTCTGTTATTTCAACAATCTACAATTTTATTCATTACCTACATTACAGGAAGTTGCAAGTAATGAGCAAAGGAAGCCCTAAACATTTTGGCTTGTCTTCCTAGGAAAAATCTTGCAAGAAACCGTAGTAAAAATTTAAACCATTAAGATTCAGAATCCTAATTATGTATAATGCAGAACTTTACTAGATTCTTCTACGTTTTCAAACTCTGGAGTTTGAAAAACAATATTATTTTGGTGTATTGATAATTTTTTTCAAATTATTGCAAAGATTATTATTCATTCATCAAATACATCTGGAATGGATTGCACCAACATTAGCAATAGGGGCTTCAGCCTCTCTGCCCCCACCCTTTGGAACTCCTTCCCACAATCCATTCGCCTTGTCCCCTCCCTTGCCTCTTTAAAGGCACATCTCAAGACCCACTGCTTCTACCGCGCCTTCGGCGCCTCCACCCTTCCCGATCCCAACTCCCTGCTGGGGTCCAAATCCTCCCGATGTGAAAAGCACTGTACAAATGTATTTATTGTTTATCCTGAGATCTATTTGTTGCACAAGAAATCATATCTAAAAACTCTAAAGGAGGTTAGATTTTTAACGGTTTAAAAGGTAAAAGCGATTTCTGGGTCATATGTAACCAATATTGAAAAATATTTCTCAAACTTATTCGAACTAGCATTCACTGCCAAACCAAATATCGTTCACGGTCTTCAATCACAATTCACGCATTTTCAGGTGCTTTAAGTACGATTGATTTCCCCTGTATGATTTGGTCGTTTTTGTGAAAGCACACGTGTGTGTAACTTTCAGCAATTTTCGAGTCTGGGAACGTTTTCCTGAATAAAGATCCAACATGATCACTGCTAACAGGAGGGTAGTGTTCCACAAGAAATCTTGTAATTAAAAATTCGCTTTGGGTACGTTCTCACTCATTTTTGACCCAGCAGGTGGGAAAAAAGCTGGGAATGATTTTGTCTGTGTCGCAGTTTGCATGTTTCTCTGCAGCAAATAACATTGTATCCACCAACAGACAAACAGCATTGCAGTACAGTACTGTACTTAGACAAAGGAAATGGTAATCCTCATCTAAATTTTTGTAGAAAATAGTGCTCAGGCTGCCAAGTGTCTTTAAACTTCAACTGCTCCTTTGGTAGTCCTCCTACTCCTACCCTTCCTGCCCTCCCCCTATCCTGATCCCATCCATCCCCCTGCTGGGGTCCAAATCCCTGATTGTCCAGCACCTTGGGATGTCCTCGACGTGTAAGGGACTATACAAATGTATAACAGGCAAAATACCATAGATGCTGGAAAATCCGAAATAAAAATAGAAGTTGCAGGAAACACCCGACAGGTCAAGTTCTGATGTTAGGTCATTGACCTTGCTCCATGGATCCTGCCTGATCTGCCGAATGTTCCCATTGACTTCTTTTTACTATACAAATGTAATTTTTTGTTGTTGGATGTTTAATTCTTGCTGGTTTAATTAGCAATTTATATATATATTTAAATGTCCACCTTGGCAACTCTTTGCATCTGAAATATTACATCATAGCATCAGTTAAATGCTTCTAAAATATTTATTAAATTACCGTGTATTTGTCAATCCCCAAGATGATGTACTAATAAAGCATTTGGTGATTACAATGCCTTTAAAAATAATTCTTCCAACTTCCTACTGTCTAACCTGGATGTTGTTTTGGAAGATTGGTCTATGTTGAGCAATATCTTGATTAATTTGATTGCTTTCATACCTGCTGAGGCACTCATAATCCAGAGAGCTCCTTAAAATCCTTTGGTTTTCAGATACTTTCTGGTAGATGCAGATGTTTATTTTGAAACCGAGCCCCCAAAAATCTCTTAACAGAATAATATGTACAAGTATAAGTTGTTGCAAATTGTTACTTTTTTCTTCTTCCTCTTTATTATATAGGTTTGGGTAAAACAAAAAGGAAGACTAGTGCAAGAGATGCTTCCCCTACACCAAGCACGGATGCAGAATACCCATCAAACGGTGGAGGTGCTGACCGTATATACGATTTAAATATCCCAGCATATGTCAAGTTTGCTTATGTGGCCGAGAGAGATGATGAACTATCGCTTGTGAAGGGGACACGTGTCACTGTTATGGAAAAATGTAGTGATGGCTGGTGGAGAGGTGGCTACAATGGACAAGTTGGTTGGTTTCCGTCAAACTATGTTGTAGAGGAAGGTGATGAAGCCATTGCAGATTCCCCTAATTTCTTCACTTCTAGAGTTGGAGCATCCGTGAGTAACGGTCAAACCACCAAAGTCCTTCACATGGTGCAGACACTTTATCCATTTAGCTCGGTGACTGAGGAGGAGCTGAACTTTGAAAAGGGGGAAATCATGGATGTGATTGAGAAACCAGAGAATGACCCAGAATGGTGGAAGTGTCAAAATTCGAAAGGTCAAATTGGCCTGGTCCCTAAAAACTATGTAGTAATCTTAAATGATGGACCTCTTCTGAGCAGCTTACATGCTCCTCAGATATGCCTCCCTGGGCCATCCTCTACAGGAAAATTTGCTGGAAAAGAATGGTATTATGGCAGTGTCACCCGGCACCAGGCTGAAATGGTTCTAAATGAGCGGGGCATGGATGGTGACTTCCTTGTTAGAGATAGTGAATCATCGGTAAGTACCATTTATTCCGAATTGTTTTTGGCTTGTGTTTTGCAAGAGATAACTCAGCACATTGAATGAAAACTTGTTATATTGAGAGAATATTTAGTAGAAAGAGACGAGATTCATTACATTTGAAAATTGTAGATGGATATTAACGTAACCCCAAAGGGTATGTATTTTTGGTAATTCGGGTGGAGAAATAAATTTACAGTTGCACAAAATACACTTCTTATGTATGTCCTATGTATGTTTTGTATTATTTTATTTTAGACATATTTATTCTTACACTGATGATTGCTTTATGTTAAAATATGGTACGTTCCTTATAATTTGGTAATGCTTCATCTTACCTTCAAACTGTGTGTATATATAATACAGTATATATATTGCTTGTTATAAATGTTGAAATTGAACTAAAACATCTTGACTGTATACTGCTACTGATTTAGACAAAACATGCTCAAGTGATGATTGAAATTTTGTATAAATTATTTTAAAAGTTGATTTATAAAGATTTACAAAGAATGTACAGCACAGAACAGGTCACACGGCCTAACCTCTTTGTACCTGTGTTTATCCTCCACTTATGTCTTCACCCATTCCTTTACTCCCTCCCATAAACACGATTGTTTGTGGAACACTGCTGTGCGCAATTGGCCGCCACGATTCTCCCACAAATATTCAGCAAAACCTCGATACTCCGACATTACGAAAGCCTTCAACTCTCAAAAACTGGCAAGATTTAAAAATACAGTAAAAGTCCGTTTATCTCGCACCCACGGGACCTGGCAATGCTGGTTAAAGTGTGTACCGGATATTCGGGCGGCCCAATACCGAAAACCCACCACAAAAAAATTTAAGTTCTTTTAACACACACCATACACACCAGACTAAATAATAACAGATAATAACAGAATATTGCAGTGGTACTTATTGTTAAAACTACTTCTCACCTTTACCGGTTGAGATTTATAGTCCAGCAGGTGAAACAAATGGCAGCGCGACTTTAAAGCCTTACTAGTGGCAAGCCGATAACCCTAGACTCTATTAGCGGCAAACCGAAACACTGCACCTGCGCGACAATGACTCACAAATGCTCCACTGCTATTGTTCCGGATAAGTTCCGGTTTATCGAATGGGGACTTTTTTGGGGGGCATGCCAGTTATATGGAAGTGCCGGTTCATCATGTCACAGATAAACGGGGCTTCTACTGTACATACAGTATTAAAAAAAATTCAGATGTCGGCAAATCTCCCGAAGTTCAGAACAGCTGCTTGTAGTTCCCGGTGTGGCCACTCTGTCATCCAGCGCTCTTGGTGGAGCTCAAGCATTTTTTTGGCTTCAGTGCTGTGTTTACAGCACAAGTAGTGTATGGGGCAGAGCCTCCCCAGCAATTTCGAAGTAGGTTCTAAATACCAGCAAACTCCAAAATCTGGGAAGTGAGACAGTGCCGGATTATCGAGGTTTTACTGTACAGTTAATTCACTTTACAGTATATTCTGTGAAGCTGTGAATTTGAGACGTCTAGAAGACATGATAAGGCGCTATATCTATAAGGCGCAACGATTATTATTATTATATTCTTCTATTCCCTTCTTCTTTGTTGGTGTTTATTGTACAACAACAACTTGCACTTATATAATGCCCTCCAGGCAGGGTAAGTCTTAGAGCATTAATGTATTGTTCAAATGGTAGTTAATGATCCCATGGCGTAATTCAAAAAGACAAAGCAGTTTTTTCCTGGTGTCCTGGCCAACAATAAAATTGGTCATATACTTAATAGCTATTTGTGGGACACTGCTATCAGCATATCAGATACTGCTTTTTCCCTACAAAATAAGTGAACCTTACAATAGAATCTGTGAAGTGTACTGAGATGTTTTGACATGCAAGGTACTGGGACAAATGTTAGGATTATTATTATGGGTCAAGTTTCCTTACACTCACCCTCCTCAAGACAGCCACTATCATACCCACTCTGAAGAAAGCTACCTTGACAGCTCTCCCAACTACCGTCCCATCTCCAACGTCCCTTTTCTGTCCACATTCCTTGAAAGATTCTTTGCCTCCCAGCTTCGCTCTTTCCTCTCTTCCCACTCCCTCCAATTGGGTTTCCTTGCTGCTCACAGCACGGAAACTGCTCTGGTCAAGGTCACAAATGATATCCTGACCATTTGTGACCAGGGCTCCCTCTACCTTCTCAACCTATCAGGGAAGTGAGTGGGCCTTTGACACTGTTCAATCCTCCTCCACCACCTCTCCTCCGACCTTCAAAGTTCTGTTCTTGACTGGTTCCAGTCCTATCTTTTACACCGTCTCCACTTTGTGTCTGTCAACAGTTTTTCATTGAGTCCCCGCACCATCTCATGTGTCATTTCCCAGGCCCCCACCTCTTCACCATCTACATGGTCCCCCTCAGTGACATCATCTGCAGACAGGGGATAAATATCCACATGTACGCAGATGAACACCCAACTATATCTCTCCGCTTCCACCCTCATCTCCAGAACTACCGGTGTCCTGACTACCTGCCTGTCAAGTCGTGGATGAGGGATAACTGAATGTGAGGAATACTAAGACCCTCCTGATTGGCTTGCATTAGCGACTCCGCACCTTGGACATTGGCAGCGTCAGCATCCACGGCTGCACACTCCATCTCTTGAAGCCAGTCAGAACCTTGGGTGTCTTGCTTGACCTGAACTGTCCTTTCTCCTCCACATCAGCTCCATGACCAGCACTGCTTTCCACCACCTCCGTAACATTGCTAAGATTCTACCACTGCCTCACGCCTCAGGCTGCTGAAACCCTCAATCATGCATTCGTCACATCAAGGCTTGACTATGGAAACTTCCTCCTCATCGACCTTCCCAGCTCTTCCTTTCACAAGCTGCAAATCATCCAAAACTCTGTAGCTTGTGTCCGCTCCCACACTAGGCTCCGCAACCCCATCACTCACAACCTCACCCAGCTCCATTGGCTCTCCATCCCACAGAGGATGAATTCAAGATCCTTGTCCTCACTTTCAAGGCTATCCACAGCCTTGCCCTTTCCTAACTCTTCAACCTACTGACTCCCTACCAACCTTTCCACCCCCTCCAGTCTGCTCCATATCTCCCACCCTAGCATCGGTGGCTGCTCTTTCAGCCTCTCTGCCCCCACACTCTGGAACTCCATTCCACAGTCCTTTCACCTCGCTTCCTTCAAGGCCGGTCACAAGACCCTCATTTTTGATCGTGCCTTCAACCGCCCACTCCCCCTCCCTCCTGCCCCTTCCCCATGTTTGGGTCCCGACCCTCGACTGTCCTGATGTGAAAGGCGCTCTATAAATGCAATTTTGTTGTTGATAATAATCCCTCAAAAGCAGAAACAATAATTTAAAAAATAGGTAATTTCAATCCATGACTGTTTGTGGCACACTGCTGTGCGCAATTGACTGCCGCGTATCGCCCATATATATATATAATCAAATAACTACAGTATATTCTGTGAAGCTCTTTGAGACGTCTAGAACACATACAAAGCGCTAGATCTAATTCAAGGATTAATTCAATTAATTCAAGTGTGTTAAATGAGATGCTAACTAAATGTGTGCTTTTAAATGTTGTCTGCTGGTCAGTCGTTGGTTTTCGCAGTGATTTATTACCAAAAGTAAATGTAAAAGTGGCTGACTGGATCTCCAGGCTTAATATCACCTGTAAGATGTAGTTAGTGCAGTTTTCACCCTGTACAGCATAATATAAATGTGAGCACAATTCAGCCAGTTGCTGTGTGGTTCAGTCATTGCCTGAGTCAATAGAAAATCGTGGCCATGGTTTTTTTTTGCAAAACAAACATGTCCCCCCAAGGAAACCAGTAAAAATAAAAGTTTGTTATGACGCCCAGGCCTCTGTCGTACTACATTGGATGGAGCAGCTCCATGTGTCTGTTTGTGAGTGTGTCTCTCTCTGTGTGTCTATAAGTGTCTCTGTCTCTCTCTCTGTGTCTCTGACAGTGTCTCAGTGGGTCTTTCTCTGTGTGTGTGTGTGCGTGTGTGTTGTTGATTTTGTTGTTGTTGTGTGTGTTTGTGTGTGTTGTGGCCCTAAAAGGTAGAAGGTTGTGATTTGCTGTGGTCAATGCTGGAGGGGCTCTTTAGGCTTTCAAATCTAGTGTGGGTACAAATGGAGTATTTCGCCCTTGTACCTGCACTTGAGTTCCCCACTAGTGTGACAGAAAACACTCTCAATAGCACCAACCAATTTTCCAGAAATGTTGTCAAATTTTCGCACAAAGTTTGGCAAATATTTCTGCAATTTTCTATTGGATCTGGTCATTGCCCCCAAAACATTGAATGGGCCATTCCCTAATGTTAAGAGTTCAAACATGCATCCATTTTGGTAAAACCAGCTTCCACCTCCTACTGAGCTTTAAACTCGTAATAACATAAATGAAAATTAAGCCTTCTTATTTTTGTGATTCATAAAATCATGATTTTTTTTTCCCCTTCCTGTTCGGGCCCAGCAGATGTCCCTGTTGCGCTGTGCAAATCATTTTTGTGAATAGTGATGAAATAATGTTTTGCAGTGTTCACTAATGTTTGTTCTCCCCAACAAATAGATTGTGCTGGTTTGAAATAAGTATGTCATACCTCTGTTTGTGTTATGGTGTGTGAAAATGGCCTCTTCTACCTGCAAAGATTTTGTTGCATTTTGATGTACAGTACTTTGCATTAATGCCCTACCTATTCACCTGTGTTCTTAGGTCTGATGACTTTTTTACTTATGGTGTCGGCCTGTAGAGTACTGTCAATGTAAGGATTCTGTTTTCATCTTTAAGCCCTACAGTCTGTCTGCATCCCTAGACGTGTTTTTTCATTTAAAAAGTTACTTACTACATGTATGTAGAAGGGCATTCTCCTCTTCTCTGTTGTGGTTCAAAAATCAGAGCCTAACATTGTACTTACTTGTCTTACATACCTTCTCAACTTGAATTATAATTTACTGATGCCTGCCTATCTGACCATATTGGCTTTTTAGACTGCATAGATATTGTCTATCTATCAGCTCTGTTGCTGAGTTACATTTAAGTGGTTAATTTAACTGGAGCCTCTCAATTTTGTAATAACTCGATTCACTGATGAATTATCCATTAGGATTGAACTTCTCATGAGAATTTTGATCAAATTCTATGGACAAATTTCCCAACCAGAAAATATACATTTTATGGGTTATGCGATTATTTACTTCCTAAAACAATCAAAGCTGGTTAGTGTTTACAATACAAGTTACATTTATATCGGGCCTATCACATGGAGAGGATGTAAATCCAGCATTTGCACTTGAGAGGGGAAGTAGGGAGGGGAAAGATGGCCGAAAGTGCAGTCGAAGAAGATGTTAAGACAGACCTTGCGCATGCACAATTTAAGTCAGCTGGTAGGTGTGTATTTGGTGATGAGTCAAGGCTACGTTTCCTGTGATTCAATGCACTTTGACTGATTGCTGCATGTGCACTTACCAGGAAGCATTGGGATTACATTGAATTGTGGAAAATAAAGTTTTTCTGCGTATGCAGCAACGAGTCAATATTAAGTTTCTCGTGATTCAATGCAGCTAGTAAGTGAGCATACATCGACTGGTCAGTATGTCATTTCCCACGGTTCAATGCAGCCATTGTGTGGGAGTAATGGAGGGTAGGGGAGTGGCCTTATGAGTTCGGTGATTAAAACAAGTCATACAAAAAAATCGAAGGTTTTGATCGGAAACTGAATGGGATTTGGGTGACTGTATGATTTGGGAGATTGTAGGATTTATAAAGATATGGTTTATGTGAGTTTTAATTTATAATTCAGGTCAAGATTTGCTTCATCCCCAATCTTCATAATTCCTCTCAATCCTGTAACATTTTTCTAGAAGGCAGCCTACTTCAGTCATCACCCACCCAGCTCAGGCTTCCACCCCATCGCTGTAAAGTGCTTGATGACATTTCTAGTGCAAGTTGTTGTATAAAGTTACATTACAATATGCAGGTATTTTCAGATTTGCCCAGTTTTGTGCCTTCTGTTTATCAAATGTGCTTCTTGCCTGTAATTTTCCATAGAGCCGTTTCTTTAGCATTTGAACTTTGGTTCACTAGAATGATATTTATTTTGGATCCCTTGTGCCACTGCAAAATTCACATTGTAATATTGAAGTACATATCCTCTATGGAGAACAGGTTTTGTAGTTATCATCGTTATTGAATAGTGCTCTGGAGACTGAGCTTTCCTTGCCAGATGTTCCTGTGACTTTATCTCTGATGAGCAACAACAAATTGCAATTGCATGGTGCTTTTTACTGAGGAGAATTTTTCAAAGCATTTTACAGATGGGGGGGGGGTGGAGCTGAAAGAGAGGTTTGGAAGGGAAGAAGAATGGGGGTGGAAGTGGATGGGGGAGGACGGTTTGCGGAACATGAAGTGGGGAGAGATGGTGAAAAAAACAGTCACAGATTTGTAGGAGGGCTTCGACAGCACGGGAACGGATGAGATGGAGGGATTTCAGAAGTTCCAGAGAATGGGGGGAGTCTGAAGGAATGTGACTGTAAAGCTTCCCAAAAATTGTGTTGAGTAGTGTTGAATCCCCATATGTCTAATTTACCATGGCCTAGCTAGCCTTTCACTGTTGACCCAGAAACACCTGGAGCAGCAGATGTGAAGGCCCCAGATTGGCAAGACATGTGTAAGTTTGAACATTCTTTGTAAATCATTTCACAGGAGAGAGGAATAATACAAGCACGTGGGAGGGAGTAAGGTAGGCGGGCCTTCGGCCATTCTGCCCCCATCCTCTGGAACTCTATACCGCAGTTCCTCCGCCTCGCTCCATCCCTTGCCTCCTTCAAGTTCCACCTCAAGTTCCACCTCTTTGACCGTGTTTTCGATCAACTTCCTTCCTTCCCCCACTCCATGCCCTCCACCCTCCACCCCCCAATTTCTACCTCCCAGTTCGCATCGTAACTACATGATAGGCACTATACAAATGTAATTTTGCTTTTGTTGTTGTAAGGAATGTGTGAGGACTCGTGCGGAGTATAAAGGCTGGTATAGATGATTGGGCTGAGTGGCCTGTTTCCGTACTGTACTTTCTTTGTAAGAGGCGAGCTGCAAGTGGTCCCTAAGGCATATTAATGGTTTACACAGATTTATATTTGTTTTGTTACTTTTCTTTCCAGGATGAGCTTCATTGCATTCACTTTCCTTTCACTGCATTATCTTTTTCTTAAGAATTTTTATTTATTGACCATGGAAAGTTCATTCAATGGGTTATACGTTTTTTTCTTATTTAACTTAATGTGGGTAAATAAATCTTCTGTTAGTCTTTGAGAACTAACTGTACTGTTCAAAGTAATGGAGATCAGCGATGAGACCTTTGGTGATCAAATGTTAAAAAGACTATTTATATTTATATGCAGTAATATAAAATCTTAACTTTCAAATCTATTTTGAAAGAATCAATATACCTGTTTCATAGAATTATCCTTATAAAATTGAGTCACTAAAATTGTATATCACTAGTGCATTGTTTTTAGTTTTGTTATAAAGTTTCATGTGTTTGTTATCTGTAATGATAATGTAAAACATTTTTCTTGCAGCCAAGTGACTTCTCAATTTCGCTAAAAGCAGCAGGAAAGAACAAGCATTTCAAAGTCCAGCATTCAGATGGTGTGTACTGTATTGGGCAGCGGCGATTTAACACCATGGATGAATTAGTGGAACACTACAAAAAGGCACCAATCTTCACAAGTGAACATGGGGACAAGTTGTATCTAATCAAACCCTTACAGTGATGCAGGCTGGTCACCTGGCCATGGCCAGGCTTGTCATGGATAAAAGCCTTAGATCTGAACAATCATACAGAGCAGAGCCGATTGTAACAATGAGTTTTCAACACCTTCTGGGCTGTTATAGATTCATGCTCTGGTATTCTTTTTTTCCTTTTTTTTGTCTTTGTCCTTCTGTTTATTTGCCTGTATGTCCTTAATTCTGTTGAACTTGCATTTGCCTTCCAAAGGTTAGGTTGAACCTCTTCACTTTTTAAGTGATGGTCACTTTAGCACTCATTTCTTGCCTGGTCTCAGATTTCCCCCAATGTACATTTAATTAGCTAGAATTGGGGAACATCTTCCTTGAAATTGCAGTGTTAATTAATTAGTTTCTTTTTTTAATGCTCACATTTAATGATTTTCCTCCTGAGAAAGACATTGGGCACAGTTTGAATGCACTGAAGCTGCATCTAATTAAGAAAAAAAAGTAGATATAACAAATGTGACAGTGAATACTGTAGCTTTTGCTTACTGAATAGTTAATGAAATTTCCTAGAATCTAGAAGCACTCTATTCTCTGCTATATTACGCCTTTTCTAAATTTTGTGTAGAGTGCACTAACTGAACTGTTAACATTTAACTTTCTAGATTACTATGGTAAGATTGTAGAAATAACAGTAGAGCGAATTTTCGTCTGTAATTGCAGCTGACGAAGAGTACACATTTTCTTATTGAATCAATGAAAATCAGATGTGCGTACTTTATGGGATTAAATGTTTGGCAATGTACCTGTACACCCAGATGTACCACTCACATTATGCTTGTTTCTCGCGCCCTTATGCTTGTTTCAAGTAAACAACACATATTTAA
Organism: Hydrolagus colliei; assembly: GCA_035084275.1. NCBI lineage: Eukaryota > Metazoa > Chordata > Chondrichthyes > Chimaeriformes > Chimaeridae > Hydrolagus > Hydrolagus colliei. The sequence goes on from CM068745.1 coordinate 11,260,596, forward strand.
TTCTCGACATAATATGTAGCAAATTGTTGACATTAATACGTGAGATTAATAAAACTGATCCTTTTTGTGGGTTATTAGCAATAGACGTGCAATGTATGTATTGTCTACACTGTCTACACTGCAAGCGGGCGCAAGCATATTATTTTTGTACTTTATTGTGTAACAAATGGGAAAAATTCCCCTTTTGACTACATAAACCCCACATGTATAATGGCCAAGGTCAACCTTATGCACACGTCTCGTTAAATGATTGTCAATAAAAAAAAATCCAGTTTATCTGCTGCAGTATTATAGGGTATGTAGTTTGCATGCCATTTACAAACACACACACATTGATTACTTTTATTTAAATATGAAAATGTTCAGCAAGAAGGTAGCCACTTGGCCTATCACATCTGGCAGATCAGTTTGTTTTTGCTAAATTATCCTTTTTATTAATCCTACTTTCCTTTTTCCTATGTCCTTTATTGTTTGTTTTTACGTTTCAATTGCTCATCCAGTTCCCTTTTAAAATAATTAGATTTTTGGTCGCACTTTTCACAGGTTGTGAGATCCATACTTCAAACAGCAGTTGCCATTTCTGCTACAAGATCTCTTTTGTGCGGTTTGATTTATGAATTGCAAAACTTTTCAATTCAACGCTGGACTTGCAGCTGAAGCCGAAAAACTAAACAAGATCATAATGGGATAGTGCATTTGCTGCAAGTCATTTTCACTACATCAATCGTTACATATTAATGCTAGAAAATGGCCTTTCATTCCGAAAAGGAATTGTTTATTCCCACATTTTGTTAACTAATATTTTTATGCAGTTTCTGGTTAACTAAATCCTTCTATAACCTGCATAAACAAAAAGCGTTGCTTGCAACTGAGAGAAAATCGTTTGGGAGAGGTAATAGCTGATCTTTACAAAGTGCTTCCACCTTTTAACCATTGCCCATACTTCATAAGGAGAGTTGCTTGTCAAAGTCTCTATTTATGTACAGTATAATGATTTTCAAAGATTACCCAATCTACCCATCAAATCAATTTAATAAATTATCTTAATGGGGATTTTCAGTGAAATAAAATAATGAAATCCCCATTAGGTGACTGACAGTTTTTGTAGACGTTGCCATGGTTTCCTGACTAGCAGAATTAAAGCTGCCATATTTCAATGTAGGTGCAGAAAAGACATTTGAAATACAAAATGCAAGTCAAAATTGTACTTGAATAGTGCCCTTCACATTGGGAGGATTCTCCAGGGCGCTGGGAATATGGTACTATGACATTTTGTTTTACATTTATTTTGAACAACTTTGTTGAAATACATAATCATTTTGTTACCCTTCTTAATTTTTTATGAGACTATTTCAGAATTACCAATTAGCTTTGGCTTTCAGTATGGTTGGGAGAGGAAAATAAATTTTCCCTTTCACTTGGTTTAAATTTTAAAAATTGCACATACTGTACTATCAAATCTCTTGATTCCCAGATCCAATTTTTCTGAGAATCAAACTATAAGATGATGTTGATGCTCAGTTTTTTTTCAATTCCTATTTCTGGATCCAACTGTAGAAATAGTTTTGTTTTTGCTTTTAATATTTCAAAGTTGTTTTGAGGTTAGGTGCTACGCTCCCGATGTGAAAAGCACTCTATAAATGTAATTTTGTTGTTGTACACATACAGACAGAAATAGCTAAATTAATGCATATATGAGAGCATCCGGATCCTTATGTTAAACCAACAGCAGGTTCAGTTAAGCTACTAATATGCAGTAGTACAGTAGTACCCAAATCCAATTTGTTTAAATGATGATTCAATGATGAGGAAAGTATTGAATTAAATTTTAATATTGAATGGAAATGCAGTATTGGGAAAACAAAGGAATTGTATGTTGGAGGCAGTATAGTGAATGTATCTTTTCTTTAGACAGTCTTTTAAATCCTTTACATTTTAGCTTCAAAGAAAAAAAGATAATTATTTTGCGATCTTGTGAAGGTCTGTTGTCTATTAATTGCTAATATTTTGTTTTTACTACAGTGGAAAGGGGAGGCTTATTTTTAACAAATTAGTCAATGTTGTGCACTCTATAATCAGCTGTGGGGTGGGGTGCACAGTGAAGGTCCTCTCATCTATCCATATATATTTAACACTCATCTTTTACTGATGAATTGTGGTTTGTATTGTGGGCTTGTATTCACTAGGAAACTTCGCTGAGAGTGCCTGATGTCAGGACCCTGGTGAGCATCGCAGCTTGAAAAAGCCCCAGGTGCAACATTCTAGGATGTTAATAGTAGCATTAATCCCAAAACTTGTGAGTGGATAATACAGTGAATGCAACCCGAGTGAGCTCACTAAAATTGATGTGATTCAGAGTGGAGCTTCCTGGACAAAAGAAACTGAAGCCCAAATTCCAAATCTCAGACTGAAGGAAGCAGAGGTTGTACAGACATATCACAGGATTTGCTAATTGTCCTTTCCCCAACTGTCTTGTTTTTTCTTAAAAAAAGAACAAAGTCAGGCAGATTTTCAAGCATCCTTTCAGGTACTCCAGTCTCATTCACAGCAAAGTGCCAATGAAACATTTAGTGTCTCATGTTTTCTGTAACAGTTCACTTACTGTGGAAGTTGGCTTGAGGCCTTCTCTAATTGAATACTCTAAAGTTGAAAAAACATTAATAAGCATTAGGAAATCTGTCTGGAGAGAGCTCAACTATAAGCAAAAACAAGCAAAGACGGTCAGGCTAAGGAACCTCAACTACTTACATTTATATACTATGCCTTTCGCATGCGATAATGTGTCAGAGAAATTCACAATAGCTGATTAGATGCCAAGGCAGTTGGGGTGGGGAAGTGGGGTTGGATGGAAGAGGACGTGGGTGACCAGTTGAAGATATACATTTTGAGGCAGTTCTTTGAAGATGTGCGTTTGTCACATCTAGGCTTGACTATGGAAACTCCCTCCTCATTGGCCTTCCCAACTCTTCCATTCACAAGCTACAGATGATCCAAAACTCTGTAGCTCGTGTCCTTTTCCGTGACCCCATCACTCCCATCCTAGCCCGGCTACACTGGCTCCCCATCCACCAGAGGATACAATTCCAGATCCTCGTCCTCACTTTCAAGGCCATCCATGGCCTTGCCCCCTCCTACCTCTCCGACCTGCTGATTCTCTACTAACCTGCCTGCTCCCTCCATTCAGTGGCCTCCGATCTGCTCCATGTTTCCCACCTGACCTGCTGTACCATCACGGGCTGAGCTTTCAGCTTCTCTGCCCCCACACTCTGGAATTCGATCCTGCAGTCTCTCTGATTTGTTTCCTCCCTTGCCTCCTTCAAGGCCGGTCCCAAGACCCTCCTTTTCGACTGTGCCTTCAGCTGCCGTTCCACCTCTCTGCCTCCTGTCACCAGTATCCCGCCCCTACCCCCTTGCTCGGGTCCCAATCCCTGACTGTTGAGCACCTTGGGACATCGTCCCGACGTGAAAGGCGTTCTATCAATGTAATTTTCTTCTGATGTTCATTTGCTCTTTCCTCCCCCACTACTCCCTGTATGAACCCCTCTAGTCTAGCTTCTATGCTTCCCACAGTACAGACAACCTTAGAAGGTAAGTAATCTGTGACCATGGTTCCTTTCATCTCATCACCCTTCTCAATCTTTGCTGCCTTTTACACTTGACCACTCTATTCCACCAGCTCTACCTTCATGTTTCTGTCCTTTCCTGGTGCCAATCTTACCTTTCCCATTGTTCCACTTTGAATCCGCGAACATCTTCTGCTTACAGGCTTCAAATTGTCATGTACTATGCCTCGAAACTCTGGAACACGCTTCCTCCATCCCTCCCATCTTCTTCCTCCCCATCTTCAGATTGTGCCTGAAGACCTTCCTCTTCAACCATGCCTACGGTCACCTTCCCCCAGCTCGAAGTTGTGCTCCACCACTGCCAAGTGCCCTGAGACGCTACCCTGCATATGAGGGTTACTATATAAATACAAGTTGTTGTTGAGTATGTGGGTGGAGGAGGTTTGGATTAATTGGATTTGATGTCTAGGGGAGCTAGGGAGATTGTCGAAGAAGAAAGTGACAAACATGTGGACAAATGTTTCGGCTGCTTATGGGGTACTCGCCCACACAGGTAGTCGAAGCCTGCAATATGGAGGGAAGCAGTCGTGGTCAATCTTGGGCAAATACACAGTTGGCAGCAGGTCGAGTCATTTTAAAGAAACGTTTCATGCATTTTAGCTGTCAAACTGATAAGTCTTGTTTGACTAATTTTCATGAACTAAAAGGAGTGTTAAAAGTTAAACATCTGTATGGACTCCTGATGGATTCGATCACTTGTGCAGTATCCCAACAATTTAAATGATCCCAAGAAGTATTCCCACTCACAGGGTTAAAAAAAAACTTAAATGGGAGCATCCGACTGATTGCAACCATGAAATGATCTCTCAGCACATTCCTCAGAATAGATTTCCACAAATGAAACTCACTGTCAATTGGCAATTGATGGATCACTTTGCTGATACTCACGACCAGTTAAATGAGCTTCGCTGTCAGCTCAGTTAGACATTAGTAGGTCACTATTTGAAGCTACAAAAGCGCAAGGGAAAGTGGGAGCCCTGAGGATGAGCGAATAATGTTCTTAAACTGGGGAGCTTTGAAATGATAGGTAGAAGGATGGAGCAGAATGTTTGTTTGTCACTGAAATATATTATTATGATTCAAACATTTATTTTCTGCTAATTATTAAGATGTGATTCATTTAAATTCATGTTCTTTATTGATCAACTTACTCCAATTGTTCATTTATCTTTAATATTTAAAGATCCAATTAGGCATGCACGCCATCACAACAACAACAAAATTGCATTTATAGAGCACCTTTCAAGTCAGGAGGACGTCCCAAGGCACTGAACAGTCAGGTCGGGACCCGAGCAAGGGGGAGGGACAAAGTAGGGGGGAGGGGAGGGGAGGGAAAGAGTTGGGAGGGCAGCAGGAGGCACGATCCAAGAGGAGGGTCTTGAGACCGGCCTCGAAGGAGGCAAGGGAGGAAGTGAGGCGAAGGGACTGTGGGATGGAGTTCCAGAGTGTGGGGGCAGAGAGGCTAAAAGCCCATCCGCCGATGGTAGGGCGGGTCGGGCAGGGGACGTGGAGCAGACCGGAGTCTGCTGAACAGAGCGGGCGGGGAGGTTCATAGGGTGACAGCAGATCAGAGAGATAGGAGGGGACAAGGCCATGAATGGCCTTGAAAGTGAGGATGAGAATCTTGGAATTTGATCATCTGGGGGATGGGGAACCAATGGAGCTGGGCAAGGATGGGAGTGATGCGGTCGTGGAGCTTGGTCCGGGCGGGATACAGGGGATAAATGGAAAGAGTCGAGGGTGTCAAAATTGCAGGTTGTGTCAACGATGTGTGAAATGCAAATAATAACTTGAGCGCTTACTAATGTAACAAACCAATAAAAAAACATTACAGGCAATTTTGAGCCGGGCTCAAATTTTGAGTGATGTGGTCAAGAAGCTTGGTGTGGGAGAGGACACGAGCTGCAGAGTTCTGGATGATCGAGCCTTGATGTGACGAATGCATGAACAACGGTTTCATCAGCCTGGCTGTGAGGCAGTAGCGGAGTCTGGCAATGTTATGGAGGTAGTGGAAGGCAGTGCTGGTGATGGAGCAGATGTGGGGGAGGAAGGACAGTTCAGGGTCAAACAAGACACCCAGGTTCCTGACTGGCTTTGACACATGGAGAGTAAAGCCTTGAATACCGATGCTGCCAGTAAAGCGAATTGACTGCATATTTTGTGCGCGAAACACGAAGCTCATGGCAGTGTTCCACAAATGCAAGGTAATCAGAGGCATGTGGAGTAAGGAACTTTGCTTGAGGTTTTGCCCCACCTTGAAATCAGATCTCACACTTCCTCACACTTGTCCTCACACTTGTCCTCACACTTGTGAGCTCATTGCTCCATCTACTATGCTACAGAACTCTACTCAAATAATCTTTACAATAAAATGCTGTGAGACACTTTGAGATCTATCTTTTAAAACATATTAAGTCAAATTTTTTAAATATATATTTAACCTGTTTTGGAGTCAATTGGCGGATCGCTTTCCTGGGGATAATAATGCCTAAAAAATTATTATTATTATTTGGTTACTCAATCCAAGACTGTTTGTGAGACACTTGTGCAGAATTGGCTGTGGTATTTCACCCACAAAATACAGTTACTAGTTTACAGTATATTCTTTCTGTGAAGCGCTTTGAGACATCTCACCAAAGTGATAAAAGTGCTGCATCAAATGCAGGGATTATTATTATGTCAATTATGTTATAGTATTCTATGTTATATCCAATGACTTTATTTTTTATTATAACATTTCTGCTTTGTTTTAATTTTCTCTAGCTCCAAGTGATTCTAAATGAACATATACCTGATCAATGGCACATGTACATAGTCCTCTGATGTAGGGATCCAAATTGTCTCAGCCACGAGTCAAATTATCAGACTATCTCTAGAGAGAATAGCACATTTTAAAAGTCTGATCACTTATGTGTGAATTCAATGTGAAGTTGTTTTCCCCTCTCGATTGAAGTATCTAGTGAATTGATAGATGCAATACACACTTGTGAATTGGATATTTCAAGATGAGATTCATAACACTGCTAATCTAGTTGTAACTTTTTGTAGTAAATTGGTTGCATTGCCTTCATAATTAAGGTCTACATGAAATTAATTGCACAAAATCAAGCCTTTTCCTTTAGCTGTGAATTTTCACCAGACAGTATTTCATGGCGATTATGTAACCGAGCAGGAATCCATGTAAATTTCCAGAAACATAAGACATTTTTGGCCACTGTTTTGTCTGTTTAACAAAGAAAAATGTCTGAGAAGATTGAAATCTTGTCTAGACACGTTGTGTAAATAGGTTATGTAATTTGATTTAACTCCCTGGAGATTGACCAATTTTGCTAACTTCAGAAGCACAAATGATAGAGTAGTTGGTGTTTAATCACTAACTTGCTTTACACTTTGGTTCTTTCATTGAAAATGGCATGGGGCATATTTTGTTAGCAATCCAATCAGTATTATCTTCTGTTTTCAATAGACTTACGTTGGCACAGGAATTATAGCCCCCCTTGGGTTTCTGAGCCTCAGTGATATCTCCTACTGTTTATAAAATATGCTGATCAATGGAGCGCTCTGTGAGATCTTTAATAATGTGTTTACATCTCTTAAACTGTAAAATACATCTCTCATCCTGTTTGCCCTAACATCAAGTTGTTAAAAGCTTGTTGAAATCTATGTGCACATCATTTGGGACTTACAACTTTGCACTTACCATCTTGAACAGGGTGATAGTTAGTGGGACATGATCATGGGGACCTTGAAGGTATTAAACAGAACATAAAGGGTCATCAGATACAAAGGTTGATTCTCATCAGTATCTTAGCCAAAGCCCTAAATGTGGTCAAGCCACGGATGCTTGCTAGATAGTGCTATCAATGGCAAATTATGTGTTTTTTTTCTGGTTAAATTCAGCAGTGTCACAATTCACATACTGGGGTTCCCAGAGGCTTTGGCTCTTGCCAACCTGTCCCTTTAATGATAAAATAATCCTTGCATTCGATATAGCGCATTTCACGTCTTCTAAACGTCTCAAAGCGCTTCACAGAATGTACTGTAAAGTGAATTGGCTGTATATTTGTGGGCAAAAACCTGTATATTTGATGCTTAATACCTGTAGAATGAAGTGAACAAATCCATCCAGGGAGAGGTTGTACATTTCATTCCAAGCACAGACGTTTGCATGTGCAGGTGTGATTCGTGGAACTCTCAGTTGGTTTAAAGATTTTTTATTGATTGTTATTGTATTGCACATGTTAAATATTTACAAGCTTCTGCACATATCAACACAACACATTGTGTTTCCTCATCTCAAGCCCTTTGAAGTCTGCTGCATCCAGGAGATAGCATCAACTAATTTTGAGTACTTGTGCACAGAACCCTAGGAAAAATCACATGTTTCCCAATCATTTCCAGCTCTTTCTCCCCTTGATTGCTAGAGATTTGAATAATTGATTGGGAGAAAACTATTGTGGCAGCAAAGTAGTGTCATTCACAAAAGAATTTTAATGACTGTCTCCCCCTGTTGGTCACAGTTGATATTACAAAGCAAGAGAGATGACAAATTGGCTGAAGAACTTGCAACTTTTTACTGTTATCATATGAACAATGTCTTCAAAGCATTTTACAGCAATCGCTAAGTGCAGTATTTGTCTTTCGCAGGCAAATCTAGCAACCATCCCACAAACATCTGTATCCTTTGGATGAGAACTGAGAACCCATCGCCTATTCTGGTGGACATAGAAGATCCCTTGGCACTATTCGAAAAGAGAAGGAAGTTTTTCTCAGTGTCCTGGTGAACAATACCCCGAATAAAATTTGATCACTCACTCCGTGGCTCAGTGTAAGATATCAGCTGCAGGACAGCTGTTCTGAAAAAGCAGTTGTTCCCTTTGTAGTACTCGATTGTCAGATCGCTTTTCCAACGAGTAATAATTCCTTCTAAAATTGGCTGCTGCATTTTGCTCAGAAAACATGCAGTGAATTCACTTTACTGTATATTCTGCGAAACACATTGGGAAATCTCAACAATGTGATAAGGCCCTAGATTATTATGAGTACTGTAGTATAATTTCAGGAGGAGTGAAAATAATCCAAGTGGAAATTCTTCTGGTGAGAATTGAATGCAAGGATTATTATCAATAATCAGAGGATTTGAACCAAATGTTTTTATCTCAGTGGGTGTAAAGTCACTTCCCTTCTGACAATACTGATGTCAGAAGGGATCCAGCGCCTTGGGACGTCCTCCCGACGTGAAAGGCGCTTTATACGTGTAATTTGTTGTTGTTGTTGTTGATGATGTGAAGGCTGATTTATACTGTATGTTACATCACTGTCAAACACCTTGCAACAATTTGGTATTGCATGTATGTATAAAGGCATGTATCTGAAGAAGTAAAATAGCCAATCAAGAGGGCTTCTGTCGTGTTGACGTTGAGTTGTAGGAAATTTGCCCTTGTCCAGGACTCAATGTCGGACAGACATGCAGTCAGAATGCCAGTGGTCCTGGAATCAAGGGTTGATGCGGATAGGTAGAGTTGGGTGTCATCATGTGGAAATTTACCCCATGTCTACATGATCTCGCCCAGGGAGAGAGCGTAGAGGGTGAAGAGCAGGGGGCCAAGGACAGAGCCCTGGGGAATGCCCCATGTGACTGTGCGGGGGCTGGAGGAGAAGCCATTGGAAGAGATGAAATGAAGGCGGTGGGAGAGATAGGACCGGAACTATTCGAGGACAGATCCTTGCAGGTTGAGGAGGGAGGAGTGGTGGTGGAGGAGGATACCGTGGTATCGAAGGCAGCGGATAGGTTGAGGAGGACGAGGAGGCAGAGGGAGCCCTGGTCACAGATGGTCAGGATGTCGATTGTGACCTTGACTAGGGCAGTTTCCGTGCTGTGGGAGGCACAGAAGCCCGATTGGAGGAGTTCGAGGACTGAGTGTTGTGTGAGGAAAGAGCGGAGCTGGGAGGCAACCACTCCTTCAAGGACCTTGGAAAAGAAGGGGAGGTTGGAGATGGGCCGGTAGCTAGATAGCTGCGACGTATCGAGGGAAGGCTTTTTTAGGATGGGGGTGATGGTGGTGGTTTTGAAGGCAGTGGGAACAGTCCCGGATGAGAGGGACAGGTTGATAGTGTCAGTGATTAGAGGGACAGGTTGATAGTGTCAGTGATTAGAGGGGCAGGTTGATAGTGTCAGTGATTAGAGGGGCAGGTTGATAGTGTCAGTGATTAGAGGGGCAGGTTGATAGTGTCAGTGATTAGAGGGACAGGTTGATAGTGTCAGTGATTAGAGGGGCAGGTTGATAGTGTCAGTGATTAGAGGGGCTGGAAGGTGGAGCTGGGTGGTGAGGAGAGGGGTGGGGATGGGATCCAGGGAGCAGATGGTGAACTTCATTGAGGAGATGGTCTCAATGATGGAGGATGGGGAGACAGGGTCAAAGCTGTGGAAGGAGGGGTGGGTAGGAGATGGGGTGAGGGAAGGAGGTGGGGAGGGGGTGCAAGTTGGGGGGACAATGACTGCAGAGCGGATTCCCTTGATTTTGATCATGAGGAAATCCAGAAGAAACCATTCTGCCTGTAGTTTTTGCACTTGCCTTTCAATGTACATTCAAGCTGTGATACAGTGATCTATCAGTCTCGGTTTTAACAACTTGCAAACACCTATTCTCTTGACAGGACCACGATAAGAAGGGCCTCACCCAACGCATAAACCTATTATTTTCCTGGAATTGATTCAGATGAGTTTGGAGCATGAAACGGGTGAAGGTTTGGATGATATTCTTTGGATTGATTGTTTTCCGGGCTGCAGTGGGTATGTAGCTTCAAATCATTTGGCAGGCAACATTTGGTGGTTATATAATAATAATAATAATGCTTGCTTTTGATATAGCGCTTTTCACATCTTATCGATATCTCAAAGTGCTTCACAAAATATACTGTAAAGTGAATTGATTGTATATTTGTGGGCGAAATGCGGCAGCCAATTGCGCACAGCAGTGTCCCACAAACAGTCTTGGATTGAAATGACCAATTTTTATTATTGTGTTTTTTTGGAGGGATTATTATTAGACATGTGGAGTAAGGAAACTTGCCCAAGGTTTCACTCTGATCTGCCTGGATTTGAACACAGGTCTCATGCTTGTAAGACAAGTGCTCTAACCACTGAGCTACAGGACTCCACAAGCCGTCTTTCTGTGTTCCTGACCTTAACATGAAAACGCAAACCTCCTTAGAATGGCCGGTGGCTCCTCTCTGCGAGAGTTGGATGTATTAGCCCATTCAATCCTCAAACTAATAGTTACTGTTAGACTTATGGTCAACTATTTGCTGTGTTGTCCAGCTCAGTGATTAGAGCACCCGCCTTGCAAGTGAAACACCTGGGTTCAATTCCCAGCAGGGCAAAACCTTGGGCAAGTTTCCTTACTCCATATGCCTGATAATAATCCCTCACCAATAAAAAGATAATAAATTAGGCACTTCAATCCACAACTGTTTGTGGGACGCTGCTGCTCGCAATTGGCTGGCGCATTTCGCTCACAAATATACAGTCAATTCACTTTACAGTTTATATAATAATAATATTTAATAATACTTGCATTTACATAGCGCTTCCCACATCTTATCGACATCTCAAAGCGCTTCACAGAATACAACAACATCCCATAGATAGGGTCCAGAGCAGTGGGGGAGAGTCGGGGTAGGGAGAAGGAGAGTAGGAAAATTGACTATATATTTGTGGGGTTATATTCTGTGAGTAAAGTGCTTTGAGATGTCTAGAAGACATGAAAAGTGCTCTATCAAATTCAAGGCTTATAAATATTATTATCATTTAGTAATCTTCTATTCAGGGATATCTTCTGCAGTGTAGGAAAAAGAGAGATAGGGGAAGAAACATGTAATTTGTTGGGGTTGAATTGATTTTCTGATACACTTGGCAATGGTAGGTGGGTCTGCAGCAAATGTATTATTGTTGATCAGTGACCAGTGTGTCTTGCTCATCAATGAGACTTGGAGGTACATATTAAATGTCCTCAATATTGCAAGCCCAAATCCTAAAGGGTAATGCAATCCTGGAAATGCCCTGTGATATTTAACTTATTTTAACAATGTGTGTGTTCAAGTTAAAAGGACATAGTAAATGTCCATTGCTGCTTTGGATTTGAACCAAAGTATAGTAACAACAATTAACCTTTTAGAAAATTAGTTCATGAAAGTGGTTGAACCTTACACATTTGGTTTACTTCAAATCATAAGAACATAAGAATTAGGAGCAGGAGTAGGCCATTCGGCCCTTCGAGCCTGCCCCGCCATTCAATAAGATCATGGCTGATCTTCTCACCTAACTTTGATTACCTGCCCTATCCCCATATCCCCTAATCCCTCTATTTTTCAAAAATCTATCAGTCTCAGCCTTGAAAATGTTCAAGGACTGAGCATCTACAGCCTTCTGGGGTAGTGAATTCCATGAATTCACCACCCTCTGAGTGAAGAAATGTTTCCTCAACTTTGTTCTAAAAGGCTGACCCTTAATTTTAAGACTGTGACCCCTGGTTATAGATTCTCCTACCAGGGGAAACAGTCCCTCAGTGTCTACTTTATCTAACCCTTTAAGAATCTTATATGATTCAATAAGATCCCCCCTAATTCTTCTGTACTCCAGAGAATACAGCCCTAGTTTATTCAACCTATCTTCATAGGTCAGTCCCCTCATCCCAGGAACTAACCTAGTGAATCTACGCTGCACCCCCTCTAAGGCAATTATGTCCTTTTTTAAATAAGGAGACCAAAACTGCACACCAAACTCTAGTTGCGATCTCATCAGAGCCCTATACAGTTGCAGCAAGACTTCCCTACTCTTGTACTCTAAACCCTTTGAAATGAACGCTAACATGCCGTTCGCCTTCTTAGTTGCTTGCTGCACCTGCAGACTAACTTTTTGGGACTGGAGTACAAGGACACCCAAATCCCTTTGAATACTAACACTATCTAACTTCTCCCCCTCTAGAAAATAATCTATTCTTTTATTCTTGCTACCTAGGTGAATAATTTCACACTTGCTAACATTGAATTCCATCTGCCACCTACTTGCCCAACCCCTTAACCTATCTACATCTTGTTGCAATCTTTTTGCATCATCCTCAGAGCTCACTCTGCTACCTAGTTTAGTGTCATCCGCGAATTTAGACACGTTACATTCAATGTTCTCATCCAGATCATTGATATAAATAGTAAATAGCTGAGGCCCAAGCACTGATCCTTGTGGCACTCCACTAGTTACATCCTGCCAATTCGAGACTGATCCATTTATCGCTACTCTCTGCTTTCTACCCGATAGCCACTCTTCTATCCATGTTAATATGTTCCCATTAATCCCGTAGGCCTTAATCTTGAGTAACAGTCTTTTGTGTGGCACCTTGTCAAATGCCTTTCTAAAATCCAAATATACCACATCTACTGGTTCCCTCTTATCCAACCTACTGGATACATCCTCAAAAAACCCTAAAAGATTAGTCAAGCATGACTTCCCTTTTGTAAAGCTATGTTGACTCTGCCTAATCTTTTTATGGTCTTCAAGGTATCCCATAACTACGTATTTTATTAAGGACTCAAGAATTTTTCCTACAACTGATGTCAGACTAACTGGTCTATAGTTTCCCATATTTTCTCTCCCACCCTTCTTAAATAGTGGAGTTACGTTTGCAATCTTCCAATCAATGGGGACTTTTCCAGTATCCACAGAATTTTGGAAGATTATAGACATGCCATCCACTATCTCAGTAGCCACCTCCTTTAAAACTCTAGGATGCAGGCCATCCGGTCCAGGGGATTGAGCAGCTTTAAGACCCGACAATTTACCTAGAACCATCTCTTTACTAATACTAATCTCCCTAAGTTGCTTGCTAGCATTGTCTTCTTGCTTGCCCTCTATTTTTGGTATGTTTCCATTTCCAGTGTCTTCTACGGTGAAGACTGTAGAAAAATACTTGTTTAATGACTCTGCCATGTCCTTGACCCCTATTATAATTCCTCCGGTCTCTGCCTGTAATGGACCCACATTCACCCTCGCTAGCCTTTTCCTCTTTATATATTTGTAAAAACTCTTGCAGTCTGTTTTTATGTTCTTTGCTAGTTTGCCCTCATAATCTATTTTCTCCCTTTTGATCAATTTTTTGGTCCTCCTCTGTTGTTCCCTAAAGTTCTCCCAATCCTCGGGTTTACTACTCATCTTCGCTGTTTTATAGGCTTTTTCTTTTGATTTGATATTTTCCCTAAACTGCTCTAGTTAGCCACGGCTGAACCACCTTTCCCATGGCATTTATTCCTCAAAGGAATATGTGCTCGTTGGGAATTTTGCACTATTCCTATCATTGACACTGATACTAAATATATACTATATTATCTTATAGTGCTCCTCTTCCTAGTTGCAGGTCCATCTTGAAAATAATAGGAGCAAAAAGAAGCAACTCTAAATCCTATATTGTATTCACTGTTTATACAGTAATGTGTATACGTAGCATGGGTAATGTGCATGTTCAATAGAGATTCTCATGTTTGGAAAAAGGAGTGACAGTGTCATCCTGAAGACATCATTATGTAAGCGACACAGTGTCTTGTTTCACAACACGTACCAATACTCTAAGTCTAAATAGAAACTCTTTCTGTGCATTGTGAATTCTTTGTCAATCAATCATTAAGGAACCTCACTGCAGCGTGTGAGAGACTTGTGTTACAGATCATATAGATGAGCAATAGTTAAGTGATTAACCAGTGTGTGTCTCCTTTCCCACCTAGGAGCTGCTGATCAGAAAGATGACGAAAGTGGTAAGTTTTTGACAATTAGCAAACATTCTGCGATGAAGTGTGCTTCCAAGTAATTTGCTGTAACGCCAGAGAACAGTACAGTATAAGAGATTTGAGCTTTCGAGTAATGTAATACCCCTTTATGTGTATTAATTATGCTAAATTGGCCCTCGGTAGTGGTTGGAAGGGGAAAGCCAGCCAGGGTTTCTGCTCCTAGACCCTCTTCTGCGTCCTCTACTCTTTGCGTGAGAGTGTGGCAGCCCGTAGGAGAGGTCAGACTCAGTTGTGACGTCCTCTACATTCAAATGGCCTCCCAGCACTCGTTGCCAACCCTCATGCATGAACAATAGTTGCTTGTGCAGGGAATCTGCACCTGAGCAAGAGGAGGTATGATCAAAACATGAATACACTAAATTTACATTGAAATAAATTACAGGAGTTTCATTAACACTGGGTAACGTTTGACATTCACAACTAGAATATATGGAACTGGAAGAAATACTCAACGCTTCATAAATCTTGGAATTTGATGCAACCAAATAAACAGCTGAGGTTTAAAGTCCCATCTGAAGAACAATATCTCCAAAAATGTAGCGCAATTAATGTAAAGCAAGTGATCAGATTTCTTGAAAATGCCCGGCTACATGTGCATTGCAGGCTAGACTGATGGGTACTGGAACAAATTTGGACAAATTAAACAGATGAACAAATAAACTGGTCTCCGGTTACTGTTTTCTTTCAGAAAACAAATGACACATTAGTAGACAATCGTAAACCAGCTTGCAGTTCACCTAAGTTCACACAGATGGTGTTTAAGTAATGAGGAACATATGAGCACATTCTTTTTAAATACCAACCAGAGTTTGGCAGATCATTTCATGGAGCTAGAAGTGACTACTTAAGACCATTTTCATTAAACACATATTTAGTTGAATCTGCACAATTGCAACCTACTTACACATGGAATTAATTCCTGGAAATATATATAAAAAAACTCCAGATTCTTTCTCTAGATAACTCCCCTGTGAATCCAGCAGAAAGAGCGTTTATATAACGCCCTTCTCATAGAGTAGCTTCTCGGAGAAAGAGAGTGATATTGCAGAGATTCTGGATGCCAAGTGTAAGGAATATAAACATTTACACTGGTACAAAGAAAGGCATTTCAGAGGCTTGTGTGCTGTTACATAAAGGGCTTGTATAAATGTACAAATGTCATTTTGTATTTGTACTTGATTTCAGATGATCTGAAAGACACTAAGACTAGGAAATAGTAAAGTATGTTTTCCAACACTGACAGTCCCTCACCATCAATATTAGTTTACAGTTTCATTCAGGCAGACAATTAATCTTACCTTTTTCCATATGTTATAAAACTACATTCCCTGCTTCTGTGCTTTTTAGAACTGCTAATTGTAAATTATATTTATAGTCACTATGAGCCTAGAGGTAGTACATGACAACGTTTATTAATTCAATCATAGTTATGGGAACTGAATGGATTTATAAATGAGCCTCAAGTTAAACAATTAGATTCAGAGAGTTTAACAAGAGCATTTGTTCAATTGTCTGTAGCCATGTGTGAGTGGGATAAAACGCAACGATTGATTCAAGTCTGATTGACGCCTTCAATGCATTCTGAAATTCAACACAGAGATATTGAAATATTGACTCAAGGCAGAAACTCAATTTATTGTACGTCAAGAAACACTCAACACTGGTCCCCTTGACTGGATCGGGCCTCCTGCTTGTCCCTCGTGCCCTCCGTTTCCACCAACAAAGCTGCGCTTTCAGCCACTACACCCGGAAACTGGAACACTCTTCCTCTTGCCCCCTCCTTAACCATCTTCAGTTCGTGCCTGAAGACCTTCCTCTTCTACCGTCCCTATATAAATAGACAAGTTGTTGCAGTTGTATTAAAGGTATACCCAGCAAGACCTTCAATTGATCTTATATGTTGCGTAATCGTTTATTGAGTCATTAGTAAAAGCAAAATTTGAATGAGCCTAACTAAAAACTAGAGGAACAAAATCATTTTTGCTAGAAGTTATATTGCGTCATTGGAAAAACTTGTGGTGCTTTGATGTATCTGGTCTGACTTTGTGAAAAATAAGCACAGACAGACTCAATTCTCCCATTTCATTTTGAACAGACAGCTCCTCATAAAATCCAATACAGTATACGATTCACCACCAGTATGCAATGTTAGCTTTGTGGTTAACAGCTGTTATAACTACCAAGTGACAAGTTTTTTTTATGCAGAGGGATGAGCAGTATTTATTATTTTAAGTAATGTGCACGAGGCTTCCGGTTCCAGTGTTTTATTCACTCTTATTTTCATTTGGATAGGTGTGTTTTCCCCTTTGTACAATCCAAGAATCCAAGAATGAGATGGACAGAGAGAGAGAGAAAATGATAGAGAGAGAGAAAGAGCCTGAAATAGGGATGAAGAAGGCAAATTCCAAGTAAAATGAAAGGAATCTGTACACAAAGGAAATGTTCGAGTTTCCCAACACAATATTGTGAGTGACAGCAAAGGTCAGCAGAGAGTTATTGCATGCGCACATTCCCTGGAGAGCAGCTGGGAAAATGAAGAATTTACTGCTCCAAAAGGTCATAGGTGCAGAATTAACTGGGATGTTTAAGAAAAAGAGATGCTTGGGAAGTGAAATCAATAATTAATAACAACCCTTGCAATTAGTTTATCACATCATTGAAACATCTAAAAATGCTTTACAGATCTTCTGTAAAGTGTAGTGACTGTAGCATGCACTTACAACAGCCAATTTGTGCATAGCAATGTCCTACAGACACTCATGAAATGAATTTGATACAATTTACACACCAGGAGGACACCTCAAAGTGTTTGCTTTGAATGTCCAACAAAAGGGTATGGAGAGAGGTGAGCAAATGGGTTTAAAAGATATGAATATTATCATCGATCAAATGGCAGCATAGGCTCACTGGACTAAAATAGCCAACTAATGTTCCCAAACCATTTGTCTGGAATATGAAAGCAAAAAGTAACAAAAACTGAAAATGTGCAAAAATGTAGTAAAGACCACTCTCTCTCAATAACGTCATTTGCGGGATATGTTTCCATTAACTAAAAACTGCAGCCAAATGCTGATTAATCTGTTTAGAAACAAGTAAGGGCCGAGCAGCCTCCAAGGCATATTAGTTGGCAGTGGAATATTAGAATCCAATAATGTTTCTGTGGCAGTCTCAGTAGACCGGTTCCTGAACTAGGAAAATGTACAGCAAGGCAATGTGAAAATGAAGAATTTACTGCTCCAAAAGGTCATAGGTGCAGAATTAACTGGGATGTTTAAGAAAAAGAGATGCTTGGGAAGTGAGATCAATAATTAATAACAACCCTTGCAATTAGTTTATCACATCATTGAAACATCTAAAAATAGTACAGGAAGGCACTGTGACAGACCAGCCACCGATATGTGGCAGGAGGAGCCACTGGGACCAGGGAATCTTCTTCCTTACCTGTTTACAAGGCAAAGCCTGAATGGGTAAGGTGGTCCGAGCTGAACAAGCTGCAGAAAGCTTGCCAGATAGGGTTTGGAAAAACAAATTGCATAGTTGAGGTAGGTTCAACTCTAGCAGTTCCCAAGCTATGGTTCTTGCCGACCTGAGCTTCCTAATTTCTTGGATTAGGTAAGTGAAACGGGTTGCAAGGAAGGGTGAATCTAGAGCCTGAACTCTGGATTCATTTCAAAATAGCTGGATGCTGTGATGGGAAGTCAGTGAGCAGGATATACTGGAAGAATTAGATCAAGTGTGCCAAACGGCTTTCTTCATCCAAACCAATGTAATATTGACCCCTCCATGGAGAGATGTGCATTCCATTCCAGATGAGGTTAATTATTCATTTACAGTATATGTGGAACTGGAATAGATACTCTTAAGCAGAGTGATGTGTTTCTCTGTGTGTTGGACACTAGGCTGACCAAACAAAAACCTGAAGTCGTTATTCTGTGCTCAAGAAATTTATTGTAAATCATGGAACAGGACTTGCTAGTTCCAATGATTTACTCCAGTCCCTATTATACGCGTTTCCCCCCCCCCCCCCCCCCCCCC
Organism: Hydrolagus colliei; assembly: GCA_035084275.1. NCBI lineage: Eukaryota > Metazoa > Chordata > Chondrichthyes > Chimaeriformes > Chimaeridae > Hydrolagus > Hydrolagus colliei. The sequence continues at coordinate 11,279,090 of CM068745.1, forward strand.
CACCTCCTTTTTCTTCCCTCACTCCCTTTCAACAACAACAAATTACACTTATAAAGCGCCTTTCACGTCGGGAGGACGTCCCAAGGCGCTGCACAGGAGGCGTGTGACCCGAGCTGGGAGGGGGGTGTTTGGGAAGGGGTGAAACAAATAGGGGAGGTTGAAAAATTCGGGGTGGAACAAAAGGCACGGTCGAAGAGGAAAGTCTTCAAACCGGCCTTGAAAGAGGAAAGGGAAGAAACGAGACGGAGGGATTGGGGGATGGAATACCATAGGGTGGGAGCGGAAAAACTGAAGGCCCGGCCTCCGATGGTGGGGCGGTTCGGGTGGGGGGCTTGGAGCAGGCCAAGTCCTGCTGAACAGAGGGTCCGGGTGGGCTTGTAGGGGGAAAGTAAATTGGTTAAATAGGGCGGGGCAAGGCCATGCAAGGCCTTGTAGGTGAGGACGAGGATCTTGAACTCGATCCTCTGGAGGATGGGGAGCCAGTGGAGACGGGCGAGGGTGGGGGTTATGTGGTCGCGGAGGCGGGTGCGGGATAGTACACGGGCTGCAGAGTTTTGGATGACCTGCAGCCTGTGAATGGAGGAACTGGGGAGGCCGACGAGGAGAGAGTTTCCGTAGTCCAGCCTTGAGGTGATGTACGCGTGCACGAGTGTTTCGGCAGCGTGGGGGGTAAGATAATTGCGGAGCCTGGCAATGTTGCGCAGGTGGAAGTAAGCGGTGCCGGTCAAGGCACGGATGTGGGGGAGGAAGGAGAGTTTTTGGTCGAACGTGATGCCGAGGTTCCTGACTGGCTTTGTGAGGTGGAGAGTACATCCTTGGATGTTGAGGCTGGCAGCGCCCGATGTGCGGAGGCGCTGGCTTGAGCCGATCAGGAGGGCCTCGGTCTTACTCACGTTCAATTGGAGGAAGATGTCCCTCGTCCAGGACTCAATGTCGGACAGACATGCTGTCAGAACATCGATGGTCTGGGGGTTGAGGGATGAGGCAGAAAGGTACAGCTGGGTGTGGTCCGCATACATGTGGAAATTTATCCCATGTTTGCGATGAGATCGCCCAGAGGGAGTGTATGTGAAAAGGAGGGGGCCGAGGACAGAGCCCTGAGGGACGCCGTGAGAAACTGCGGGGGTTTGAGGATAAACCATTGGAAGATACAAAGTGTAGGCGGTGGGTCAGGTAGGAATGGAACCAGTCAAGGACTGAGCCTTGAAGCTTGAGGTGGGAGGAAAGACGTTGGAGGAGGATGGTGTGATCGACTGTGTCGAACGCAGCAGACAGGTCAAGGAGGACGAGGAGGCAGAGGGAGCCCTGGTCACGGGTGGTTAGGATGTCATTTGTAACCTTAACCAGGGCAGTTTCTGTACTGTGAATTGGGCGGAAACCTGATTGGAGGGGTTCAAGGAGTGATTGAGTTGAAAGGAAAGAGCGGAGCTGGAAGGCAACCACTCTTTCAAGGACCTTGGATAAAAACGGGAGGTTGGAGATGGGTCGTTTGCTTGATGGTTGCGACGCATCAAGGGAGGGTTTCTTCAGGATAGGGCTGATGGTGGCTGTTTTAAGGGAGGTAGGGACGGTGCCTGAGGAGAGGGAAAGGTTGATGGTGTCAGAAATGAGCGGGGCCGGAAGGTGGAGCTGGGTGCGGAGGAGCGGGGTGGGGATGGGGTCCAATGAACACGTGGTGGGTTTCATGGAGGTGATTATTTTAATGATTGAAGACGGGGAGGTGGGGATGAAAGTATGAAGGGGGGTTGGGTGAGGGTTGAAATAACGGATGGAGGGGCAGAGGTGGAGGAGAGGTGGGGGGAGGAAACCGCGGAGCGGATTCTCTCTATTTTGGACTCGAGGAAGTCCAACATCTCCTCGCAACGTTCATTTGAGGAAAGGATCTGCGAAGCGAGACGGGGGGGGGCGGAGGAGCTGGTTGGTGGTGGCGAAGAGGAGGCGGTGGTTGTCCTTCGCTTCCAGGATTATCCTGGAGTAGAAGGCTGATTTGGCGGTGGCTAGGGCGGAGCGGTAAAATTTGATGCGGTCCAGCCAGATTTGCCGGTGGACCGTGAGGCCAGATTTGAGCCAGGTGCATTCAACTGCTCTCATTTGGCTTTTGAGGGAGCGGAGGTGAGTTGTGTACCACGGTGATGATCGGGAGTGGGAGACGGTTTTGGTGGTGAGGGGGGCCAGTAGTGGAGAGGGTGTTGTGGAGGGCGGTGGAGGCGGAGGATGGGTCGGTGCAAAAAGAGTGCCACAGGGGGAGGAGGTCGGAGGTTTCTAGGGCAGAGGTGAAAGTTTGAGGGGGAATCTTCTTCCAGGGCCGGTAGAAGATGGTGGTGGGTTTGGAGGTGGAGGGGGGAGGGATAGAGGTGTTGAAAGAGATGAAGAAATGGTCGAAAATAGCTTTGTCGGTGATGGTGACGCCAGAGACGTTGAGGCCTCGGGTGATCACCAGATCGAGCGGATGGCCGTGGGTGTGGGTGGCAGTGTTAATGTGAAGGGAGAAGTTGAAAGACGAAAGTAAAGAGGAAAATTCAGAGGAAATGGGGCAGGAGGGGGTGAAATGGAGGTTGAAGTCGCCAAGAATGATGAGGCGATCAGAGGAAGCACAAAGAGAGGTTAAAAGTGAAGAGAAATCTGAAATGAAAGTGGGGGAGGGTTTGGGGGGGCGATAAACTAATAGGATTTTGAAAGAATTGTGGGAGGAGTGAGAGAGGGTGAGCTGTTCAAAAGAGGGGAAAAAACCGGAGGAGTAGGGGGATAGGGCGAGGGATGTCTTTGAAATGAGGGCCACACCACCACCACGACGGTTGGGTCGAGGGGCATGGTGGAATGTGTAGTTGGGTGGTGTGGCTTCAACGAGGGGGAAAGTGTCACCTGGGGTGATCCAAGTCTCCGTCAGGGCCATGGTGTCAACGTTCTCATCAAGGATGAGATCGTTGATGGCCAGGGTCTTGTTGCAGATAGAGCGGACATTTTGGAGGCCGATGCAGAGAGAGCAGTTGGCTGAGGGGTGTGAGAGGGGGCTGGGATGGTCGGCGGGGAGGGTGGGGATCTGGATAAGGGAGGAGAGGTTGACCCCCCGGGTTTGTGTCCGGTGGGGCTGGCGGTGATGGTGGGGGACAGGGCACTTGGTCTCCCCCCTTTTTCCCTCCCCTCCCTCTTCCCCCTCTTTCTCCCTGATCTTGCCTCCCACCCACTTTTCCCTCCCTCTCTCGCTTACCCCCCTTTCTCCCCCTTCTTCCTCACTGACTTTACCCCATCCCACCTTTCCCTTTCTCTCCCCTCTTACCCTCTTTTCCCCCTTTCTTCCCTGGCCCCATTTCCGCAACTGTTTGTGGGACACTGCTGAGCGCAATTTAACTTCCGCATTTCGCCCACAAATATACAGTCAATTTTCCTACTCTTCTTAATCCTGCCCCTCCCCCTCCCCCCCTGCTCTTGTCCCCTACCTAACTATACAGTGCCTTGGGACATTGCCTCTTTATGTGAAAGGCACTATATAAATATAAGTTGATTGTGCTGTTGGAATAAGATTCTTCAATAGGACTGAAATTCTTCTCCAAGACCAGGCTTTTGAATATTGTTGATGCTTCGAAAGTCTGCCATGACATGTGTGGTGAGATACCTGCTTGAATTTGCTGTGAAGATCAGCTTTAAAATGTCCCTTAAGCACATTTAAAACCTTCAGGAAAAAAAAACGATTTCGAACATAAAATTATTTCACTTGGGAAATGTCATTGTAATATATTACAGTACAAAAGGCAGTACACTTATTTCAATCAATGTCAAATCAACTCTTTTCAGACCTTTGTGGTACAATAAAACGCTAACAAATGAGGCAACTGTTATTCAATGAGCTGTCCTTATGTTTCACATTAATCTTTTTAATGCTTTCAATGCTATTGGCAGAACATTCCTGAGGCACATTGCCTGTGCATTTGCTTACACAATCAGTGCACTTTACAGTAATTCCCGCGAAGCACTTTAGAACAACCACAACAAAATGACACTTGCATAGTGCCTTTCACACCAGGAGGACGTCTTGGGGGCACTTTAAGCCATTTTCCTGACATGAAAGGGATTATACCAATGCAAGAATGGTTATTATTTTGCAGGTTATGCAGATTCTGCAAGTAAATTGAAACTCTATGCTCATGAACGATATCCACATTGACTTGATCAAGTGTACATTTTACTAAACCATGCAACTATGTGAGCATTTTATTTTAAGACATCTTGGTTTAACAAACAAGCTTTAACTAGAAAAATCCAAAACAGGGTGAATTATTGACAATGAATCTTTCTTGAGATTATTTATTTCAAATATGCTTTAGATTTTTATTTAATCGAAACCATAGGTTGCATTGTCAAATATTTGGTGGTATGCATCACACAAACATCTGTTTGCAATCTATGGCTTGAAACAGTGCTCTGTTTCAAATTATCAGTACCCCAGCCCAAACCTCAACTTTTATCAGACTTCAAATCTAGGAGTTGAGAGATGACTAACAAAAGTTCTTTTCTTATGACTCACCACCAAGCTGATTGCTTCAGTACTGTTGTTGAATTTGTTTTCTGCCGCTAGCTAGTGGTCATTCCAGAGCCAATTTGTGGGGCTGGGCTGAGCTGGACAGAATAAGGCACGGTTTGTTCGTTATCGCCTCACACTGAAATCTGTTTTTTCTACAGACAGAGGGGAAAAGGAAATCTGTCGTGTGAAAGGTAAACTTTCAATGCATTGCAAACCGCTGGGAGGAAGAAGGAAAGAAAGTTTAAGAAATACAGTTTGCAAGCTAAACCAGTCAAACGTTTGTCACAGAATTGGTAACATATTTTTATTTTCAGATGACAAAGGGTGTTTTCCAAACAAGCTGTTTGAGCAAGTTAATGGGTTGTTTAAAGTTTACAGGGCAATATTTATAGAAATGTCATTCACAGCTCTAGTAGTTTGATAAGAGCTTCTCAGAGTTCAGACTGTGTTGTGGTTGCTGCACAACACGTTGTGTTGCCTCAAGTTTCTCTTTTGTACCATTTGATACTTTTTACACTTTTATTTCTCTGATACTTCAATTTTCAGGAATTTAAACTGACCGGAAAGACAATCAAAGTGTTTGTTAAAAAAAATGTGCTGGGAATTAGCTTAGCGCATCCGATGAATGTTAAATAAATTGTCTTCTGTTTTATGATTGACCGTGGCTGACTTTTGTGCTCTGAGATGCCACCCTGCTTGAGGGGTGCTATATAAGGATTTTTTGAGGATGCGTGAAAAAATGAAAGTATTAGTTTTGCAATAGATTTCCAAGTCAAATTATTTTGTAACACGTGTCTTGCTCCAGAATTTATTTTGGATCAGCCAAGTGTCTGACACATGCAGAAACTCGTCATCAAGCTTAAGACTATTCAAACCAAACTGTGATTTCTATATAACCTACCTACACATGGAAATCCCAGAGGTAAATTGTTGGGATGGAATGTATACTCTCTACTTGGAGGGATTCATTCTGCTTACCCAATTCAGGAAAGTATTAGCTGAAAGTTGCAAGAGGATAAACAGTTGTATTTATTTAGTCAAGTAAGTACATATTTGGATTTTTTTTAAGAAAGTCCATATCTGTGAATCTCTAAGTTGGATTAGTTCTTTTAGAATTTATTGTAAATCTTCTCACTGGACTTTGTTAAATCAGGGGCGGGAAATTAAACAATGAATGATTAACTATTTCTTAGACAGGGTAGTTTTATTTTCCCCCTACTCTACCATTAATTTGTATTTTGTTTTGCGTTTTTTTTTCCTTCAGAATTATTAATAATAAAATCGGTCACTTCAATCCACAACTATTCATGGGACACTGCTGTGCGCAATTGGCTGCTTCATTTCGCCCACAAAATATACAGTCCACAAAATACACACATTACAATATATTCTGTCAAGCGCTTTGAGACGTCTCAAAGATGTGATAAGGCACTATACTAAATGCAAGGATTATTACGATTATTATTATGGCAGGACATAGAGTGTGTTGAGTGGCTTTTTTCCAAAAGTATGTAAAATATTAGCTTTGATGTTATATTTATCACTGGTGATATTTATCACAGTGTTTGACATCCTGCTCATAGCGATGTCTCAGGCATTAACTATCTGCTGGTGAACTCCAGTCCTTTGACTTAGTGAAAATGGTTGGGTCCGAAGCTGGTTTTGGCGCAGTTCAGGTTGGACACCGGAGATCATGCCTCACAGAACAAAGCAAGTAACAAATCTTTACATGGCTTGGATACAGCTGTGAAATTCTTACTCCCAGTTTTGTGGCTTGCTTAAATGTTATGGTATGAAAAACGCTGTTGGACACAATATGATTAGCACAGGTGCTGGGTCAGGATGCACACTTGTCTAAGTTGACCTGAGTCAATGTTTGCTTTGTCTCTCAATAGCTTTCAATGGTATTTCTTCAGCTGTTCAGTTCTTCACTACAGTCTGGTCACTAACTCCCATCAGAAAGCAGCAACATGTCTTCTCACTTCTTCCAGATTTCTTTTGTGATTCTCTCTGTGCTTTTGATGACTTTCATATTCCCAGGTGAGTAAATGTATGCCTCGTGAGTATCATGTTGTTCAATTTGTCAATATTTAATGGGGATCAGCCTAGCTGAGTGGGAGTGCTCTCACTTCTGAGTCGGAAGGTTGTGAGTTCAAACTCAATGTTAGGACTTGAACTCGTATGGGAAGTACTGGAGATGCGTTGCAATGTCAGAGGTGCTATCTTTCAGGTGAGATGTGAAAACCAAGATCCCATCTATCTGTTAAGGTGGATAATTCGAAAACAGAAGGGAATTTTCCCCAGTATCCTGGCCAACAATCCCCCAAATAAAATTAGTTTTTCAATTTATGACTCCAATTCAACAAAAAATGGCGGTTTGTGGAACCTTGCTTTGAGCAAATGGGCTGCCACATTCGCTTACAAACACACGGTCACAGTAATCCTGTGAAGTGCTTTGAAACATCTCTCCCGACATGCTGCACCAAATGCAAATATTACTGTTTGTGGAGTTTCTTCCACTTTTGTTCAGCAGTAACAGAATATAAAATCCTAACAATCCTTGCATTTTGATATAACCCCTTATCATGTCATCAAGATGTCTCAAAGCTTCGCACAGGATTTACCATAACACATACTAAAAATGGATTTTTAGACAAACGTGGCAGCCAATTTGCACCCAGCTGAGCAACATCAGCACAGAAACTCCAAGTAGTTGCAATAATAAGCTGGACTTTTACACTAACTATCATGGGGCTGGGCTACATGACTAAACATGACTAAAATTACTTAAAATTACTTACTTAACAGTGATGCCAGATGCACCAAATAGACAGTGTTTGATCAGCAATATAACTACAGACATGGTCGTTTGGCTCTAGGAGCTCAATCTCAGCCATCTTATTGTAGAGTGCTCTAGCTACTCTAGCTGTAAGAACTTCTGTTTTCCCATTGAAATTAACTTTTGTATATGGCTGAAACATCCAGACTGCTAAGAGCAACGAATTGTGCTTGAACCAGGGTGTCCGTCTTATTCTAAAAGCAGTTTCTGACTGCCTATAGTTAGATTTCGACCCTTCCAGAGACTAACATTCAACAACAATAAAATTGCATTTATGAAGCACCTTTCACGTCAGGAGGACGTCTCTGGGCGCTGAACAACAAGTGGAATATGGTCCAGTCATACATGGTATCTTTACATACCCTTTTTACTTCAGGGCTGTTTATGGGGTGAAATATGTAACGTTTTGTAAGGGATTTGATCAAAATAATTTAATAACATCTCCAATTAATTCCTTGAGCTGACAATACATGGAAAGATTTCAGATCTTTCTAGTCTTCAGACTTTATTTTGCTTTCACTGTGGATAAGTGATGAATTCATGCAAGGTGACAGCTGTGTTGCTGTATTTGGTCCTAGAATCGCATATTCTCTTTGGGCTTATGGAAAAGATCTGGATACTGTAGTTTGTAACAGTGGTGATCTTATGTTCTGCTGATCAGATAAACAGTCTATGTCACTAGATTGCCCATTACACAAGAGTGCCTGAGAGTTTCCAGAAACAGGAATGCTCTTATCAGAGAAGAAAGCTTAGTTCAACAGCCCAACACTGTGCTATGAAATTGAAGAGACAGATTTTGATTTGTAGCAACAACAACATGCTGAACAAGAATGAAGACATAATAAGCAAGGCAAAATTTTACTCTGAATATAGCTACCGCATGTGTAGGTGAACATGGCAACCAATACACTGCACTGTCTTACTGCCAGCCATGGAGTAACTCAACAATTATTTTCTGGAGGATCATTGGCCAGGAAGGACACTGCGAGAAACGTTGTCTCTTTTTAAATAATGGACAAGCGATGAGACATGGTATAAACCCTCAAAAGAGAAATGGCACCTCAAACACTGCCACGCTCCCTACAGTGCATGTGAATGTCAGCCTCGACTTGTAGTATTTATTATCCTGAAAAACAAACTTTTTATCCCAAGGAAAGAGTGTTACCAACAGAGGCAATGCATGAATGGTTAATGCATGAAACTGCTTTATCTGAATAGAATAATCTTCATCATATGTTATTGTTTTATTTTTAGATGGTTCAAGTGGAAACAAACTCCACAAGATAATGCAACGAAGAATTGGTGAGAAAATTCTAATTTGGTCTGGAATTGTTAATTTCTCTGCATGAGATGATAAAACGAAACCCAAATAACTTTCTTTCAACGGATCCTTCAGTTTTACAAAGTATTTTATCAATGATTTTTAAACATTAAGGAATTCATAATTTTATTTATTTACAAAAATAATTATTTTAACTGTGCGTTGTCTTCTAGCTGGAAAGAGAGCAACTCTATCAATGCCTGAATCCAAGGCCAAAGAGTTTTTGAATGGTCTGAAGCGTCCAAAACGTCAATTGTGGGACAGATCCCGTGATGATGTCCAGCAGTGGTACCAACAGTTTATTAACATGGGATTCAATGAAAAGGTAAGACACACCTGAACTTTTCCTACAAACCTGTTCATTAGTGGAGTCCTGTAGCTCAGTGTTTAGAGCCCAGTCATTGAGACTTCTAGAAGACATGGAAAAAGCACTATACCGAATGCAAGGATTATTATTATTATATTATTATCTTTTTGTTGGCCATTTTTATTTCTCATATACAAATTATCACAGCCACTTAATCTTATTAAAGATAGTGAGGTGTATAAAAATGTGATGTTATGATAATCACCAGTGGTGCTTGTTGTAAAATTGTGGGACCCAGATTCTGCAGCGTCTCAGTGAGGATTGCCCCAGGGAAATACTGGAACAATATGACAACAGTGGGGCAAAACCTATCTCACAATGCTCTGGCACATGCTCATATATTCTATATTAAGTTGGCGAACAATCCAACGCTTGGTAAATTCTGCATCTCAATGCATGGAGGAGTGCTTATAATGGATCAACAAGTGACGTCACTATGAATGGTTGACCGCCACCAGCCCATTAGTTATCTCTGAGGCAACATGTCTGACATCTCTTGCTTAAGACCTCAGGAGTCAGAAGGATTGTCACAGTAGCTGCAGAAACCAAGCTTTGCCCAAAAGCATTCTAACAGAGTTGGTGGTTGGGGGAAGGGGGTAGGAATGGTTGTTCTTATCCATTTTCACCCCATATATCAATGGGTTTCCCAATGATGGAGGAGCCAGATAACACAAATCTTAATTGGCTGTAAGTTGAAATCCCTGCCTCTGCTGAATTGGCTGATCTCACAGAAGGCAGTAGCTTGATCTATAATGTTTAAGTTGCTATATCTGATTTCATACAGAATATCTCTTATATTATTCTGTATTATATAAAGAAAAGCTATTTTTGAGCACATGTTCATTTGCAAACATCTCGATAGCAGCACGTATATATAAACACTGCGTACGGTTCTGTTCACCTGTTCAGGCTCGAGGCAGTGCAGACAAGAGCAATGGGGATGATTTTAATAAATATAATAATAATCCTTTTATTTGATATAGCGCTTTCCACATCTTATCAACATCCCAAAGTGCTTCACAGAATATACAGTAAAGTGAATTGACTGTATATCTGTGGGCGAATCACGGCAGCCAATTGCGCACAGCAGTGTCCCACACACAGTTGTGGATTGAAATGACCAATTTTATTATTGTGTTTTTTTGGAGGGATTATTATTAGGCGAGTGGAGTAAGGAAACTTGCCCAAGGTTTCGCCCTGACCTGCCTGGATTTGAACACAGGTCTCCCCAGCTTGGTTTCCCCAGTTTGCAAGACAAGTGCTCTAACCACTGAGCCACAGGAGCTCCAAATTTTCCAATGTTAGAATGAGCTGTGAGCAATGATTAGGTAAGATGGGGGGAATCAGGCCTGAGAGAAACACACAAAGGTACAAAATTTTTAATGGGATTAAAAAGTAAACCCAGATTATTATTTTAGAATGTACATGACATCAGAACAAGAGAACATAGCTGTCAAGTTGTAAAAAGGGCAGTCTCAGGACTAATACCTGGATGATTTTCTTCAATGCAATGGGTAGTTAGCACATGATTGCAATAAATGTGGAGGAAGCTAGGACACTGCACTCATTTAAAAAGCAGGTTAATGCAGTGTTGGGACGATAATGTGAGTGTTCTGGAGTTGAGATCAATAGGGCCTTCTTCACCCAGACCAATCTTGTTGGTCTTGTTGTTTTATGTAGCAAATTTGGAAAGGATAGAGCGAAACAAAACATCAACTTAGGAAATCAATATTTTTTCATTTTTATGGCAAAAATGTTTCTCAATCGATTACTCTCCTCCGGACTCAAAATGAACAGTTGTAGTGCTGACTGCATTTTATGGGAAGAGAGTTCTGTCTTAATACTGTATTTTGTTTAACTGTGGAATAACAAAACACTTCAATTACTGTATCTAATTCTGGTGGAAGAAGGATCCACTAATATTTATTTTCAAATGATTCTAGAGATTTGAAGATGACATTGAATATTGGAGGAATGTACAACGCAACAATGGACATGATCAATCTCGCTATTACCATCACTACGATGAGAATGCTCCAGTTGGTCCTTACTATTCTCGGAGTATGCGCTATGGTGCTGATGTTAACTACGATGATTATTAAAGCATCCCGTTAGAATCTATCACTGCAGCTCATTTGTCAGCACACTCTGTATGTGGGTGTCTTTCCTGAGTGTTGATGCATTTGCCTTAAATTTGCATTGCAGAAACTTGATTCTCTTTATATTCACATTATAACAAATTACAATGCTAATACTTCCTAACACTAATTTTCCTTTACATTCCACTAAAATCTATTGTATCGTTAATATCCTATAACTTTCTTGAAGAAAAAGAGGATTTGTTAAGGTGGTTTTTCAAAATTCAGACCAAGAGGTTTAATGTTGGATGTTGCACTGCCGTAATGCCTTCTTTTTATACCTTTTATTTTTAAGTTTGCTCTTGGGATTGCAAGACTCATTTAGAAAAGCAGGAAATCACAGGATAAGATAGAAGTTACTGAATGATGGATTATCTAGATGTTCCACTGTAGTTTTTAAAACACTTTTCTCATGATGTGCTGTGGAGAATGGTACAGGGTATTCTGAATGTTTTGATTCAAATGAATCTATTGATTACATTTCCTGTTAATGCAATCCAATTACTGTACTATGGCTTCAAGTGTTAATTTGCAATCTTCTATTAAATGGATGGCAAGTAATTTGCACACTTTTTTTAAGCATTAATTCTCATTGATTAGTATTTTAATCAAACCTTGAGCTAAAATAATTCTAGAATGTCACTAGCTTGGTCTTTAAATGAGGAGATAATGGCTAGGATCCATGGAAGCTTTCAATACAGAGCAACAATTTTTTTAAATTGAAACTTAAAAAGTAGATTCAAATTTAACTAATAGTGATAATAAAAAATAGCTTCACTTTGTAATTTCATTATTATAATTTATTATCAATTAAAATACAATCTGAAGAACAGAAAGGAAGGTTCCTGTTTTAGTGTCCACAGAACTAACAAACAGTGGGACCCACTTATAGAAAACTCAATAGGAAATCAGTTTACAACAAAAAGAATTCCGACTCAAGTTTGCTTGCCTTATAACAACATGGAAAAATCCTGTCATAATTGAAACACAATGCACATTTACTGAAAATCTAACCACTAATCTTTCATAATTCAGCTCAACTGATGGGATAAAAACCAACAGTAGATTGTAACTCAGAGATCAATAGAAACCAACACTAGTTGCAGAGTTAAATTTTCCTGCGTTGCTCATCTGTGTTACACTTTTTTTAAAAAGCATTCATTCCAGCTTACCTGCAAAAACAAGACTATTGTTGTGCATCACAACATTTTGAAGAATACAGTTTTGATCAGGATATGGACCTGACAGACTGTGCTTCTCCAGAAAGGTAACATTACTAAACTTTCAGCTATGGACCAGTTTCAAATCCAGCCCAAACTGATGGGATAAAAATCTAATCTGTCAGTTGCGAACCAGTTTTGTTTTTTGTACGAACCCACATCATAAAACTGTCCACAATAGGGTAAACTAAACTGTCAATTATATGTCGAGAAGCTTTCAATAAGACTGATGTGGGAAATAAAAAAAATACTGTGGCATATCCTCCATTTGAGTTTGGGGTTAAGGCACATTATTGGGGAAAGAATAGAGGGAACTTCACTCTTAATCCAAAAGTGGCTTGGTATAGGAGTGCTTAAACCTAAATGTTTTCTGGAGATTTGATAGTCACCTGGATGAAGACAAAAATTCACCAAAAGTTAATTTAATAAAAGATCACAGGACTTACTTTTTTTTTAAAAAAAAACAAAGGTCAGCGACACAGACAAGCTCTTGGTTTATTAACTACCCTGATAGAAAATCAGGCCTTAAATATAAAAGAGGTTCACTCCAAAGTAGACACATGACCAAGAAATTAATTTAAGGCAAAGTAAACCAGTAGTTATGTGACTCTCTCTTTTATCCTGTTAATTCAATTGTTTCATGCTTATTCTATGCTCACCTATTCAGAGATGTTTGCTAAGAATTGAGAATAAACTCTGCAAGTCTGCACTCCGTTTCTGTACAAAAGTCAATTCCAAAGACATTATAATTTTCATTAAAATAAAGTGTAGCATTTTACATAGTAATCTGCAGTTACATCAATTTTTTAAAAACATTTTAGCTGCCACCAACCAAGTGTTGTAAAGGACAATAATATGTTTATACAGCTGAGAAACAGGTCCATTGTGTGGGGAGAACTAATATGATGAATATTAGAATTCCTACCATCAACATGGCTTTCCTCTTTCAAAGATGTTGAAATGCTTCATATAAAGATGTATAGCACCTTATCACGTCTACGAGATGTCTGATAGCGATTCGGAGAATATACTGTAAAATGAATTGACTATATATTTTGTGGGCAAAACAGGCAGCCAATTACCCAGAGAATCCTGGCATGTTCAGGTACAAAATGCAGGCACGCCGATAATAACAACAAAATGACATTTATAGAGCGCCTTTCAAGTTGGGAGGATGTCCCAAGGCACTGAGCTCTAAGGTCGTAGGTCAGAGTACAAAGGTGGTAAGTACAATATTGTTTACTTCTAGATTCCAGAGGGAACCTCTGTATATTTCCCCAAGAAGTAACAATAGTGAAAGAAACATACTCTCCAACTGTTCCCAGCGGTGTCCTAACACAAAGAGAATAATGATCTCCATTTCATAAAGAAATGTTGTAGTTTTACTTCCACAGGAAACTAACAATCAGCATAAACGTTTATCCTGTCCACTCTCCACTCTACCTGGGTAGAGTGGAGCCTTGTACACATTAAACCAACTGATTAAACATTAAACTTTTGGCTTGGTACAGCTTTTGCATTTATCCAGTGAGCCATTGCAAAGCTGCCATAATTTTTAAAAGGGGCAGCCAATCTCCAGATAATTTTCCTTTCCTCCATGAGATACAACAAAATACAAAATTACATTTTCAAAGCACATCCCAAGATGATATTAAATTCTCTTGCAAGCGAGAAAACTCGGTTCGATTCCAGGGAGAGCGAAAACCTGGGCAAATTTCCTTACTCCACAGGCCTGATAATAATCAAACAAAAAAAACAATGATTGGTTATTTCAATCCACGGCTGCTTGTGGGACACAGCTGTGCGCAATTGGCTGCCGCGTTTCGCCCACAGATGTACAGTCAATTCACTTTACAGAATATTCTGCAAAAGCGTTTTGAGACCCTTAGTAGATGTGAAAAGTGCTATATCAAATGCAAGGATTATTATTCATTATTAATTTCAATTTGGTTGTATTGGTTGAAAGAATTTGGAATAGCCATTATTGTTTGTCCTTTTAAATAGAGAATCTTTTTTCATATTCAACAGTAAGCAAAAAGAAAACTTGCCTAATTTTTATAACTATGTATATTTACATCGAAGAAATGTGGCATTGTTTTGAGTACCTCAAAGATGACCTTTTCTATAATCGTCAGTGATGTAATATAACTTTTATACAATATTCCCAAGAAGACATTAATAAATCAGCACATAAACATTTTACCCAGCTATACACATTTTCCTCCAAAGCTCATGTACACCGTAGCAGACGACAAAAACTCGTATAACAAATTAGATTCTTACAATAAGAAATATATTCCCCAATGTAAAAACAATAAGATTACAACTCTCTTTAAAAACAAGAGTAACATTTTGCAACTTAGGAAACATTTATACGGCAGATCAACTACCAGATAGATGCCACTGTGTTACTCACCTGACAATACTGTTAGCTATCTTGGGCAACCATTAACTTATGTGAAGTTGATAAAAATTGAAAGTACTAACCCTTTTTGTTATAAATAATTTCATTTTCAATAGCTCTGTTCATGTATAATGGTTCATGAGGAAATCCTTCACAGCGATAAGTAACAGTGACAAATAGCATAAACAGAAGCATAAGTACAAATGCAGCCACTTATCACTATGCTATCTTAAATAATGAAACAGATACAAAGTGCAAGGCAAGATCTGAAAGTTTTTTAGGCACATCCATCTGTAGAAGCAAGCTCAAAGAATAATTCCAGTTCAGTTTCAGTAATGCTTTTTTTCCAGAGGTTTTCATTCCATTCCCTGTGAAACAGGGAGTTTAGTTTGACTCACTTGCTACAGTGCATTAAGTACGTCTCAGTCTGCCTTTCTTTGTTCTGGCAGGTTTTGGTTTGGGGATGTATTGATTATTTGCCTGATATTCTAGCTCTTTACGAAAGTAGTCAATTGTTTTGTTTAAGCCTTCTTCCAGGGGCACCTGTTTAGGGAAAAATAGAACACATCAGACATAATAATAATCCTTTGGTAAAGTGGCTTATGACATCTTTGAGAGGTCTCAAAGTGCTTCACAGAATGTAAAGTGAATTGACTGTATATTTTGTGGGCAAAATCAGAAGCCAATTGTGCACAGCAGTGTCCCACAAATAGTCGGGGATTGACCAAATTTTTTGGAAAACATTATTACTCCTGGAAAAGCGATCCACCAATCGACTAACAACTGGGTTCTTACTTACCTGCTAGGTAAACAGAAGCATGCAGAGTAAGGAAACTTGCCTAACGCTTTTTCCTACCCGGGAAACTAACTCAGGTCTCCTGCTTGCGAGGTGATTGCTCTAACCACTGAGCTACAACCACTCCACAAAACAGTTACTCTTCAACATTTTCTGTATTATTTACATTTTGTCATGCAAATCCAGATATTGTTCTGAAACACTGACTGTCCAGTGCCTTGGATCGTCCTCCCGATGTGAAAGGTGCTATACACATGTAATTTTGTTGTTTTAACAAAAAAAAGACCTGTCGCTGCCTCCGCTCAGCACGTCCGCCCTGCTCCACGCCCCTCCATCTGGCCACCCCAACATGGCCAGTCGGGCCTTCAACCTCTCTGCGGCTACCTTCTGGAACTTCACCCAGGAGTCCCTTCACCTTGCTCCCTCCCTTGCCTCCTTCAACACACGGCTTCAGACCCTCATCTTCAACCACGCCCTCGGTCACCATCCTACCCCTACTCTCCCTGCTCTCCACTCCCATCTTCAGAATGTTAATAGGGACAGATATGGCTACACCACACAAAACATTTATTTCTTATTCCTGACTTAAATAATTAGTGATAATCTTTACATTTGATATAATACCTTCCATATTGGCAGGACATCGCAAAGCACTTCACAATGTATAATGTAGTCTAGTGACTGTCTATTTTGTAGGCTTCAGTCGCACTGGAAATTCTTCCACTGACCATTGCCTCTGGTCTTTTGCAGCTTTTGAACGAGTTCCAATTAAGTTTTAACATTCCATTTTACCAATCTCCCAACACAGTCGTATTCCATTGTGAAGAAATCTTTAAAGAGAGTAACAGTGATTTCACCCTGCGCTGTGAGGCAGTGGCATGGTAATTGTTTGAATACCATGAGCAGAAGATAATGAATAAGCTTTTGTTCGTGGGATTCAAACTGAGTCAATATCCCTGGCTGCTGAAGTCCAGCACGGACAGTGAGGTGTGGGCTTGCAATCCGAGTACCTGTCCGTGGATTTTGTATTTTAATTCGCTTTCAGGCCTGGTCTGGCTAGTTTGATTCTGGATAGCTGGAAGTACACTGTATGCAGGAATTTGCTTGTTTACCGTATCCAGGAATTCATCTAGTTCCACATATGTGTTACTCATTATGCAAAAATAGATGTAAAAATTAATACTGCTCTGCACAAATTGTCTGTCACATTTGCTAACAAATACACAGTAATTAAAATCCACAGAAAAACTGTGAAGTGCTTTGAGAGGATCCAGTGTGATAAAATGATTTGTCATTCTTTTACTTCATAACTGCTATAGGCACTGTATCCTTACCACAGGTTCCCATCCCAGCAAAAGCTTAGCTTTGCTGATATCAGGATTTCTTCGCTGTGGGTCATCTTGTGCTTCTGGAAGAGACAGAATTTTACTTCTGCTCCCTGTTGAGCAAAACCAGAAAACACATTCTTTAAACAAAAACAGCAGATCAAATGATTCTATCTCAGATTAAAGTTGCGCTTATAAGTACAATATAAATCAGGTTGAGCAGTGCAATTCAAAAGCAATAGCACTCAAGCCGCAATGCTGAGACCACTTTTAGCAGCAATTGAATTGATATAAACCCAGTGGGGGGGGAGTGAAGCAATTCTGGCTCTGCTCCCAAATGGTGCCTTGCATGATCCAAAAAGTTTCAAGGGATCATATTTTAGTGTTTTTACAAAGCTAGGCACACAGCAGCTTTTTAATAGCTTAAAGAAAAAAACAGGTTTGGCACATGTGCTTAGATGGTTAAACTAAAAGGATTCATGTTAATATTTTAACAGCCCCTAATGTGTGAGAGACAATTCCATCATGGTCTAGATTCACTCTATTTTAGAGGATTTACATCATCTTAGAGCACAAGGGTGACGGATGTTAGAATCTGGTGCAGGAGATGGCACGGGCTACAGAATTGTATAAGATGGATGTTTGCAGCTTATGTGGGGAGCAGCGGTGGTGTTCAGCCAGTTGTTGGGAATAATCAAGCCTGGACGTGATGGTGGAGTAAGCGCTCTGAGACACCGTCCGGCGTAGAGGGCGCTATATAAATCAAAGTTGTTATTGTTGTATACAGAAGATTGATATAATTTCTTCTTTGGGGAAAATGAAGAAAGAATTGCGTGTCAAAAATATGGCTCCATCATGGAAACAACTGCTTTTTAAGATTTATGCTTATGTTTCAGATGTTAAATTGCTCCATTAAATAATGTCTTACATTAACCTAATCTCCCTGCCAACATTTTAAATAGTTTGATAAGTGATCCTTAAGAGATATTGGAATGAATTTCCAAACTTACTCTCCCTCAGAGTTGGCAATAGACCCACCTTATATTGTTTAGGGAAGGGGTGGAAGTCCATACCAAAGAATGGAGTCAATTTAATCTGGTCAGGCTAAACCTAAATTTTCTTTTAACAGCTGGATTCTAAATCTTACACACAAAATCACAACAGGCTTATTTTATTATTATCTTACAAACTTATGTCATTTTATGTAAATTATACAGTAGTTTTAATGAAAAACTAACTTTTTACCATTAATACGGTCAAAAGAAACCACTACTTGAAACTTACATAAAAATGACAATTGATGTGGTATAATTTGTAACGGTAGCACACAAATTTATAAATGGAAAATCTTGTGTCTCTCTGGAACTTCTGATCTCGATTTCAGTTTCTGTGAAGCTAAAAGGAGCTCCTGACAAACAACAGAAGAATGGATCATCTGGTGGCCAAGCCAAATGGAGCAATTTAACAATTTGCAACCCTCATAAATTGAAGTTCAGTATTGCCTATCACTTGAATCATCAGTAATAGAAACACAATAGCTTTTGGAGAAAGCCTGAATTACCTATATTTATAGTATTTTAAGATATCTTTCCTTTGACTTGCA
The DNA here is from genome assembly GCA_035084275.1 of Hydrolagus colliei. NCBI lineage: Eukaryota > Metazoa > Chordata > Chondrichthyes > Chimaeriformes > Chimaeridae > Hydrolagus > Hydrolagus colliei. The sequence goes on from CM068745.1 coordinate 11,297,622, forward strand.
ATAAAAGCCGTGTTCCACAAAAACAATGCCTGGATACAAATTGTGAAGTGTGACTTTCTGTTGTACATTAGGTTCAGGAACGGGAACAGTATTGTATTGGGGGTACTTCAGGTGAAACCAGAGTGTGGCTCCAATTGTCGCTTTGTTGAGATATGGAAAATCAAGCCATGATTTAATGGCCATTACAAACAAATGACATGTAAATGAATGAAGGTTTTCTTGGCCAGAAGCAAAATTATTTGCTAAATGATTAGTCAAGGCAAAATAACTTACAAAGAACCAAAAGACTTAATGGCTCAGCATGTTAAAAGCTATCCCTTCATTTCTGGGAATCTGATTTGAATTCAACCTAAGATGGAATGGATAAAGGGTCTACTTGTTGCTGTCCGCAAGGGTCCTAATGTGACATTAGCTTGTGAGTTTAATCCAGCTCTTAAAATGCATGAGAACTACAGCGATCACACCAGGGAAGAGCACCAGTAATCTCAGTCAGAGTAAGCAGAAAAAGTAATGTTGGGAATATGAGGGTATTCTTCTAAGTTTATGGTAAAGGTACATTATTGGGATAAGTATGGATAGATACCAGCTGCACTCTGCATCTGGCTAAGAGTTAATTTAGCCAGACGCAAGTTGGGTACTTGATGCTAGAGCCAATGCCGTTCACTCACCAAACATTCACCAACAAAACCTAACTTACCAACAAGGCCCCTAATTAATTTGGCAAATTCGAGAATGGTGTGTTCTTCTGGATTTCCCTGTGAAAAGAAAATAAGTCTGTATTAACCCTTAGAAATAAATATCAAAAGAACAATAAAATGTATTTTAATATTCTGATTTATATTTAATTCTCTCATGCCACAGTTCACAAGAATTGGATTTGATGCTTTATATATTTTTGAGATAGATTTTTCCTGATAAATCTGACATTGTACAAACAATCATATTTTTCTAAGGCGAGAAGTATTAAATTGGGAAAGAATTGTGCTTTTACATGCTATTTGTTAATCCAAGCACACTGTGCATATACTGTTGTATCAGCAATTTCTACAATCTAAACTATAAGCGACCAAAATCTTGTATAAAAAACTGAAAACATTACAACTGATTACAACTGCGCCTTGGGATGTCCTCCCGACGTGAAAGGCGCTTTATAAGTTTAAGTTGTTGTTGTTGTTAAAGCAAGTGAAGCAAGCATTCACTTAGTACTGGTGAACATGCTGAATATTTCACTTCTAGAACCTTAAAAATGACCCTAACTGGCCAATTCTTAAACTTAGTCTTAATTTGGGATTCAGTTTTCTGTAGTAGTTGAAGAAAAACTTTGGAATATAACTTCAAAATTATGACTAAATTTAAGAAGAAATTCTCTATAATCTGAAATTTTAAGAAAAGGGTTTCAAGCTAAAAGTATGCGAAATTTCAGTTTTCTTGTGTGCTGAGCACATGTTTTAAGTGGTTGAAATATTTGGAGTACTAACTGTATATTTCAGTCCACGTGTGTGTAAATTTTGAGGGTACACTGCAGCTTCCTTGTTTAAATAATGTAAATCCAAGAGAAAAATTAATGTTACACAAACTGTTTCAATTTATTCACTAAGTTTCTCTTACTTTATTTTACAAAAATAGGGTTCAGTTTTCAACTATTTACTGTGGACTGGAGGACAAGGGGACTGACTTTGGCAAACCTCTGTACAAGTTTACATTCATAATGTAAACTTGTACAGTTTACATTACTTGTGCAGTTCATCTACTGCATCAAACACATACAATTGCTGTTCCTTTTCAAATGAACATTGAAACGATAATAATAATAATCCTTGCATTTGATATAGCTCCTTATCATGTCCTTGAGGAGTCTCAAAGCGCTTAAGCAATAAAAAGTGGTGATCCATAACAGAAGAGAATTGCTAGAGTACTAAAGTCAAAAGCAAAGTTGCTCAAGCGTCTCGTTACAAATTACGGTGACTTTACCACATGAAGCATTTTGAGACATCCCTCTGATGTGAAAGGCGCTAGATAAAATGAAAGTAATTTTTCTCTAACATACCACATTCACAGGACTGCTGACATTATTGTTCATCAAAATCACCAATCCATTCACAAGGTCACTATAACAAAAATTCAAAAGTCATTAAATAAATGTGCTTCACCTGTTCATCAAGTGTATTCTCTATGGATCAATCAAAATGGATTCAGGTCCCAATGAGTTTACCGAGCTGTCTACTGCTAAAATGAGGTTATGTTTAAATAAATTCTGATGGAGGGGTCTGGGGAGACAGGGAAAAAGGTGGGTCTCCCTGGGGATAAATCGGTTCTGAGGAGACATATCTGAAGACGTCAGGTAGGTCATTATCAGTCACATTGGTACTTCCCAGTCAGCCTAACCTATGGCTTACTTATGAGCTAGATACATTAAAAACATAATAACAAGAACAAAACATTCTGAGTATACGAAAGTAGTTTGTTTTTGTCGCTAATGTTTTCCCTGCTTCTCTTATAGGCCTTTGACTGTATATACCTTTTACTGTGCTATGATACAATGCATCTACCTGGCCGTTACCTACCACAACTGGCCATTATTAATACACTCTAGGAGATGCTTGAAAGGTGCTATACAATTTGTTGTTGTATTCTTTTGTGTGTATAAGATATCTAATGATGGATAGAGGGAAGTCATTACATTCACAGCAAATAGCATGTGTTGTGCAGCTGATAGAGGCAAAATCTCCCATGGGACTCCCATAAATCGTGAGATTTCAGGTCAATTCCTCACAATTTCACACTTGCTACCTTGGTATTGAAAAAAATCAATAAAACTAGCGAGAACAATTTAAATTTGTAGTCATTATTATGACTAGACAACAGAACTTCATTTACTATTTCATTAGATAATGTGAAACAAAAATAATTTCTGGTTAAAGTTAACAAACAGTTTTTTAAATATCAGCAGTTCCCTGTACTTCCAGTCACTCCAGTCTAGTTTCAATTCTGAACAGCGAGGGGCACCAGCTAATAAAATAATGTCAACTTCTTCAAACTACAGTGAGAATGGTGAATTAAAAGGTCCGCTGCATCAATTCAAATGGAATTGTCAAGATTTATCCAGATCTAAATTGTAAAAGAAAAGCCTTTCAAAAGCTAATTTGCAAAACTAAAGACTAATAGGGAACACCCAAATACAAAATGACTTCCTTGTGCTGCTCATTATCGCTGCATGAACTTTTTGGGGTCAGCTGGATGTTTGACACAAATCACCATACCTTTAACATACAAAATACATTTGAACAAGTTTGACCATGATCCTGAAAGTTTTATTGAATTCACAAAGCAGATACCTGTACTCAGGTATCTATTTAGAATATTTCTGTCATTCTAAAAAGAAGACTCCTTACCTTACATACTGAAAAGATCGGGTTTGAGATCCTGAACCATAAACCTGCAGATAGGTAATTAACAAGCTTGTTAATCTTAAAGTGAAGGTATACACAGTTTTAGTAAAATTCTATAGAGCTTAGGTTTTTTTTAATTCAGAAATGTTGAAATGTGGTATGCCCTGCCAGGTAAGGTGGGTTCCAATAGGGAAGTAGATAGGTATATGGAGGATAGAGGCATGAAGCAGTATGGGGATAATGCAGGACAATAGGACTAAATTACAACATTGCTTTGAGACAGGAACAAATTCCTGGCCTTCATTCTGTACAGTAAGTACAGTAACTTCATGGTGGATCTGCCATTGATTGTATTTATTAACACACAAAAATTCCAAAAATATATAATATGATTGCAGAGTTTCAACAACAACAACAAAATTACATTTGTGTAACACCTTTCATGTTGGGAGGACGTCCCAAGGTGCTGGGCAGGCAGTATTCCGGACCCAAGTTTGGAGGTAGGGATTGGGGAGGGTGGAGGGCAGGGGGGAAAAGGAGGTTTCATTTTCAGATGAGCACTTCTCAGTACTGCACAAAACAATTTTCACATAGTATCTGAAATTTATTAGCAAGTATGGTCAAAGTCTTTTAAATTTTTTTACAAAAATCTTTGGTCTATAATTTAGCAAATGAGTACCAGAACATTTGTTTTTCAAACTTCTTCACAGCTTTTCCTATTACAGTAAAATCCCGTTTATCCGGCACCCTCGGGACCTGGCCAATGCCGGTTAAAGCGCATGCCGGATGTTCGGCCGAAAACACACAAAACAGTAATGCATTTTTCTGGATAAATTCCGTATAATCGAATGCGGACCTTTTTTTTGCGATGCCGGTTATATGGAAGTTGTGGTTGATCGGGTGCCAGATAAACAGGCTTTTACTGTATATGGGAAAGCTTCTTTACATTTCATCTGTTACCTCCCAGCGACTTGGGACGTCCTCTCAATATGAAGGCGTTATACAAATGTAATTTTTTGTTATTGCTGTAATACCTTCAAATGAAAACACCAAACAAATGAAGAGCAATAAGATTGACATCATATATGCATAGTTGCATGTTAACTTGTACGTTGACAACATAATAGTATTTATCATTCTATCAACGGCCCACTCCCTCCACTCGACAGACAGGCACTGGCCTGCTTCATGTCCCCTAGCCTGCCAGACCCACCATCGGTGGTTTCAGCTTTCAGCATGTCTGCCCCCACTCTCTGGAACTTCATTCCCTTTGCCTCCTTCAAGGTCGTCTCCGAACAATAACCAATAAAATGATTTAGGGTCATCTGACTCCAATTAAGACAAAGTAGCGAAAGAAGAGGAGCTCTACATAAAAATTGTAACATAACGAGAGCAAATCCCTGAAGCTAGCAAAATTCATTTTCAAGGGAGGTTGAAGAGGAAGAATTATAATAAAATCTCACCAGTTCAGTTGAACCCTTTCGAGGGAAGTTAAAAGAAAACAAATTGGTAGATTCAGGATTTCCTTCTTGAAACATGAGATCAACTGTATTGACAGAATGATGGCTAAAACTGCTACCTTATCAAATTAGAACAAGATTAAAGAGAGAAGTGGAAGTCAGGTGACATCTGTTTATTGACTGTAAACCACAGTTTTCAGGAATACTGGATCAAAGTACTTTTATCTTTGATCCAGAAACTGATGACAAAAGGGTCAACAGATCTCTTAAAACAGAAAGAACCAAAGATAACAGTGTTTGGTGATGTGGAACCATTACATCAGGAGACTTTTGCTGACCCCATTTATGGAAACAGATCTAAGGCTAATGGAGACGATGAAAATTTCAGAACAACTAAGAGGATTTTACCCCCACAGTAAAGCAAGCATTTTCATTCTGTAGAGCTAAATATGTTGGCCCAACTAATGACTATTCTGCTTGGGGGAAGGGCCGGAAAGGGAGCTACACTGGCTCCAAGATGACATATTGGTGGGCGACTACTTGGGAGGACTAGCCTAAAGTGGCCTCTATGTAAGGGTGGCCTCTGAATAAAGGTTCCTTGAATAGCCCCGAAAATGCTTTTAAGTGTTTTAGCTGGAAAGCTGTGGGCATCATGTGGGCTGTTCAGTGCTGCGCTGGTAAATGCACTAGGAATCTAACAGGAGTCTACACTGAAGCTTGCAGAAATTGGTCATGCAATACCAGTAAGTACAAATAAATTCACTTAAAATAAGCCACTGAAAAATGTCGCCTGTACACTGACAGTACTAAAAAGGAGTGGCTGCTAGTTGCGTGAGGAGGATGGTTGCTGAATAGAGGTGGTTTATTATGGAAAATCAGTCAGGATTATTCCAAGGTGGTTGTTGACAGCAGATGGCTGCTGTCAACAACCACCTTGGAATAATCCTGGTTGCTTTAACAGGTTTGACTGTATATTTGGTGACGTACTTCAAGAAATAAAGTAAAAGTAGCTATAAAAATGCAATCTATTATTATTTTTATAATATATAAAAAGGACATAAGTATATAATGAATCAAATAGGGTAGTGAGATTTTAAATAGTCCTGGAATAACTATACTCATTTAATTTCTAATTAATTAGATTCTGTAATGCACTTCAAGACAGAAGTGAAAGGAGCTTTAAAATTGCAACATATTATTATACATAACCAAACACTGTGAACCACAGTGGTGTGCCACAGGGATCGGTTTTGGGACCATTGCTGTTTGTAATCTACATCAATGATCTGGACTTGGGTGTACGGAGTACAGTTTCCAAGTTTGCAGATGACACTAAGTTAGGGAGAATAGTAAACAGTGAGGAGGATAGTAGCCATCTGCAAGAGGATATAGACAAATTGGTAAAGTGGGCAGACACATGGCAGATGAAGTTTAATGCAGAGAAGTGTGAGGTGATGCATTTTGGGAGAAGAAATGAAGGGAGGCAATATAGGCTAGATAGTACAATTTTAAATGGTGTGAAGGAACAGAGAGACCTGGGGATTTGTGTTAGTGACTCGTTGAAGGTGGCAGGACAGGTAGACAAGGCTGTTAAGAAGGCATATGGGATACTAGGCTTTATAAATAGGGGTATAGAGTACAAAAGTCAGGAAGTGCTGACTAACCTCTATAGGACTTTGGTGAGGCCTCAGCTGGAATACTGTGTTCAATTCTGGTCACCACACTACAGAAAGGATGTGAAGGCATTGGAAAGGGTACAACGAAGATTTACTAGGATGGTGCCAGGATTGAGGGACTTCAGCTATGAGGAGAGGCTAGATAGGCTAGGGTTATTCTCTCTGGAGCAGAGAAGATTGAGGGGAGACCTAATAGAGGTTTATAAGATCATGAGGGGTTTCGACAGGGCAAATAGAGAAAAACTATTTCCACTCGTGGGTGAATCTGTGACTCGTGGTCACAGATTTAAAATAGTTTCAAGGCGCAGTAGAGGGGAACTGAGGAGAATTTTTTTCACTCAGCGAGTTGTTCGAATCTGGAATGCATTGCCTGAAAAGGTGGTGGAGGCTGATTCGATAACAACTTTTAAAAGGGAATTAGATCTTTATTTAGGGAGAACGGGTCTATTAGGCTATGGGGAGCGGGCAGGGCAATGGGATTGAATCGCTCTTTTCAAAGAGCCGGCACAGACTAGATGGGCCGAATGGCCTCCTTTTGTGCCGTAAAATTCTATGATTCTATGATTCTATGAACATAAGAATTAAATAAAATTAAGAGTAGTGAGATTTAAAGGAATCTTGGAATAACAGCAAATACAATGTCACTTTGAATATTTGATTCATTTTTGCAAACAGTTTAATGCTGTAAAAGAAAGACATTCAAAATATTTTTTTGGAGAGGTGAAATTAACTGGGCTGTATTGACATTTTCAACAGAATCTCATTTGATATCGATGATCAGGAGTAAATGGTGAATAAATTAAAAGAGGTACTGATATGGTAGTACAGTATATTGGATATTGCTGGAACAAATTGATATAATGAGCCATTTATGCTGCATCATTAACTTCAATTCAGTATTTACATATGAATCAGATATTAGGAGTTTGGATTCAATTCCTTGTGCATCTGAAATCAACTCAGGTCTCCTACAGTACAATACAAATCCAGTAAGCTTTGAAAAAATACCTCCCTAATCTTTCGAACATTAATGCAGAGAATTTTGCACAACCAGTTTTTTTTACATTAAAAAATTACCATGTCTTTTGTGACGCATCACAGAGCTCTGTGCATGTGTGTATTTATTTGTGTAACCATCCATTCAATGGTGAAATCTGTGAAGCTGGGTCTGCCGCTTTGATACCCGCTATTATCTTTTTTTACATTTTATAGTAGAAGCCCGTTTATCCGTTACCCGATCAACCGTATCTTCCGTATAACCGGCACCACAAAAAAAAGGTCAGCATTCGATAAACAGAAATGTATCCAGAAAAATGCACTTTTGGGGTGTTTTGTTTTGCATTAGTATTTTGGAATGCTGCTACTGGTGCCTGATGGTGGCGCTAGCTCAGAATGCTGCCGGTAAAGCAATGCACTCTCCGGAATGTACTCTTTGAGAGGCAGAGCGGGGTGAGTTGATTAATTTAGATTTAATTTAGCCACAAAACAGAAATCACACACCCACCCCTGAGCAAAGCTTGCAGATCAATTAATTGGCTTTTATTTTAATAAAAAAGACTCATCCCTGCAATGCTCGTTCTACAGAGTGCAGTGTTTCAAGTTAGTGCACATAGACACAGGCATCGCAAGGCTTTTTGGAAAGAACTGAGTGGCCGCTGCTCACTCTCTGCTTTCTCAATAACACAAGCTTTCCTCTCCTCAGCCCCCAATGAGAACAGAGTCATTCAGACGTGTAACTTTTGCACTAGTTTGAAGATCTCTCTGAACTGCCTGGTCGCTGTGTGTAAAATGATTATAATTATTATTTATATATATATTATCATATAAATTATTATTTAGTCTATTATTAATATGCTATGTTTTAAAATATATAATTTAGAAACAAATTTAATATTTTTTTTGTTTTCAGCTGACTATCCGGCAGGCGTTTTAACCGGCACTGGCCAGGTCCTGGGAGTGCTGGATAAACATAATATATAATAATAATCCTTGCATTTGATATAGCGCTTTCCACATCTTATCAACGTCCCAAAGCGCTTCACAGAATATACTGTAAAGTGAATTGACTGTATATTGGTGGGCGAATCGCGGCAGCCAATTGCGCACAGCAGTGTCCCACAAACAGTTGTGGATTGAAATGACCAATTTTATTATTGAGGTTTTTTTTGGACGGATTATTATTAGGCATGTGGAGTAAGGAAACTTGCCCAAGGTGCATTGCTTAAACGGTCTTCTACGGTATTTAGAAGTCAAAGGCTTGTGCCTGTTGGTTAGTAAATAGTGGGTTTTGAGATTTTTGTAAAAACCCAGGATCCCAATACCCAACAGTTGAAGGTTACAATCTGGAAATCAAACAGCGTTGCTCTAGCCTCTCCAGAAGTGCCCTACCACCCCACCCCCACTGTGAATTACATTGAAAAATCTTTCTTCAGTTCATTTGTTTTCATATCATAATTCACTCCAAATATATTCTGGAAATATACATTGCATCGCTGTAGTTTGGTTATCCCTATTAATTTACTGCCCTAAAGGATTCACAATAGCATTGGTAACATTTCAAAATTGAAAATTTATATTTGTCTCTGACTTCAAAGGCTCATCAGTCTCGCTCAAATATTACAATTTATATTGTTCAGCCCTGCTTGGTTTTATTTCTATAGTCCCGAAAGGGCTGATATCAATTTGTTGTGGAGCTTTTGATATTTAAATCTAGACCGCTTATAATCTTCAATCCCTTTCATAACCAGTCGGTTTATACGGAAGTTACGGTTGATCGGGTGCCGGATAAACAAGCTTTTACTGTATATATTTTTCTATCAGCTCAAATGCACCCATGTTGACTAAACGATCCATCAAAGTATGCTTTAAAAAAGGCAAAGTTCTGCAGATGTTGGAAATCTGGTATAAATATCAAAGCTGGTGGGAACACGCAGCAGGTCAGGCAGCATCCATGGAAAGAAGAAAATTAGTTAACGTTTCAAGTCAATGACCAAAGGTCGTGATATATCACACAAACACACAAAATAGAACAAATGATACTCACTGTTAGACCTTCTCCCTGAAGAGCCTGCAGAATAAAGTTGCTCACTACTCTGCCATCATTCATATGCATTCGAGGACCAAATGTATTGAATATTCTTGCAACTCGAACTTCTACTCCTTCCTATGACAACCAAATAAAAAACATCAGTGTCTGCTCTTTAGAAAGAATGTTTTAGCAAGGAAAATAATTCATTATACTTTATTCTTAAGCATGGGAATTGGTTTCCAGATATCTTAGAATCTTGACTGTCAAAAGAAACAGCCTGCAAAATGAAATTTAAAAAGTGCAATTTCAAATATTAAGATTCCCTGCCTACTCCGGTTCCCTAACTACTTTGAATATAGATTAATATTCCACCTTTTCTTTCACTCAGCATTTCAGGAATAATACATTGTTCTTATACTTATATTCTCTGGTACACAGTAATTTAACAAGTGCATTATGATTTTTTAAAAACAACTGTTGGCACAACTGGCGCCTTGTTTCGACCACAAAATAAGTGTGAATTCACTTTAGTTTATTCTGTGAAGAAATTTGAGACATCTTGAAGACTTGATAAAGCACTACATCAAATGCAAGGGTATTGTAAGGAAGCATATATCATTTTTTCTTTGTCAACAATGAATGATGCTGTACACCAACCTGTTTCATGTAGGCATAACACATTGTTTCAGCAACTCGTTTTCCTTCATCATAACAGGCTCGTGGGCCAATGGGATTTACATGACCCCAGTAATCTTCACGCTGTGGATGTACTTCTGGATCTTAACATTTTTAAAAGAAAAAGAACATGTTAGTTAAACTGGCATTATAACTATCGCAAATAAATTGTTATAATGTACAGCTAACAGAATAGCTACAACATTAAAACACTGATCATAGATTTAAAAAAGATGGAATTAAAAAATTGTACGTGGGTCTGAGAATTTTGTCTGCTTAAAAGGCATCTCAAGAACTTGTCAGAAACATTTTGTATATGGATTGCTGCCCCACCCATGTAATTTGTACTATCTTAAACTCTGATATCTCACCCAAACATTCTCACATGTAAACCATAGATAAGAGAATGTCAACATTCTAAGCTACTGCGAGGGCATCATAGCCAAATCCAATCTGTTTCCATTCCACAAGCATGCTCATCTTCCAAAAGAAGTATGTGCGTGAATGTGTCAATAGAAACCAGAAATGGGAAAACTGACTGATTTCCCCCTATTGTCCAACTTGCTGTATTATGCTTATAGCTGATAAGGATCCAGAACTTACCTCCATAGACCTCAGACGTAGACGCTAACAGGAGACGCGCACCAACACGCTTTGCTAATCCTAAAGAAATGCAAAATCCATTAGTTAACACATTTATTGGGTTTCGCAACAAACACATGAATAAATCCAAGCTTGCAGTATAGGATGAATCATATCCCTTTATAATAAATGCAGGTAAGATTTTAAATAAAATAACCAACCAAACAAAAAACAGCCTTACCTAACATGTTTAACGTTCCAATTGTATTTGTCTTCAATGTCTTGATTGGGTTATACATATAATTTGGAGGTGATGCCGGTGAGGCAAGGTGATAAATCTGGTCCACTGTTTTAAGTTAAAAAGGAAGAATCAAATCAATCAGAGTACAAAGCAAACGTAAATACTGAACAGCTTTCTCTACATTAATTAAGAGTTACTTTCTCTCCATCGTGATGCACCAAATAATCTGACTTTCAATTGAAAATCACCTTTATCAAATTTCAGATAATGTCACATGAACTTTAACTTTCAATTATTCACATCAGCTGTAAATGGAGGGGACAAAACTGCTTTCATACTGTATCCCAAGTACAATCCTCAATACATTGTTACTCCAGCACACACTTCTGAGGAATATACACATTTTCATAGGTTAATACAAAATGTAATGTTGTTGTTGTTAATGTACAGCCCAATTTCCCAAATGAAAAAGTTACAGGTATTTTTGGTAGAATAAAATTGTATTTAAAGATGAACGCCTGGGTCAATAGAATGAACACTGAATTACCATCTTCAGTTCAAACTATATTCAACACAAAGAAGCATTGCTATATACAGTACTGTACAACAAAACCAATCACCTGAGTGACCAGACACAAGTACACCAGCAGAGGGTGTTACACCACATAAGACCTATCACTGTTCATTCCACACAACAAAACTACGAAACCTCAGCTGTAAGATTTAAAGACCAACAATATGTAGCCATCAATAAAAAAATCCCATATTATTTTAGGATTATGAACACTGCCTTATAATTGTGTCAAATTTTGAGCAATTCTTGAATTTTAATTTGCAAGCCTTTGATAAGAACAGCACTGCAGAAGAGATTTCCATATTGGGACTGCACAATCTTAACCTATAAGATATGATCTATGGGCTAAAACCAATAGAATGTTAGGCCTAAGTACTTTACTGTACATATAACCTAACATTTTAACAACCGGCTTTTGATTGGCAAGAAAAGGCCAATAAAACCAGCATTTAACCATATAAAATACTTTAAAAAGAAATGTGAAAATAAGTGGAGTTAAGAGAATTAAAAGCAGAGATTAAAACAATAATAATCATCCTTACAATTTTATTTGTGACAAAGAATTCTACATCCAATCACCCTCTTTGCAAAGATTTATTTTTCCTAACCTTCCCTCTAATTTCTTTTGGCATTTAATAAAGAACAAAATCCACCTTCATGGGAGAAAACACATTTCAGAGATGAAACATTCCTTATATTAATGCTTGGACATCATGTAAAACCTATGGTACTCAAAGAAAAGTTGTAACTGATATTTAGTTTGTTTTTTTAAAGAAAACTTATTATTTAAAATGATACTGAGGAGACATGATTGTACACTGCTGATTAAAAGATTTAAATCTCGTGTTTAGCATTCTGCTGGACTCACTCTTGTCCCTCGGTATTGCCTGCACAAACTCTATACAGAACTAATGTAATTCAACTATAATATCCAACTGCAGTAATTCAAGCAATACATGCAGGAAGATCTAAGAGGCAGAAATGTAATTTATACGTGATTTTAAAATGTCCTGTTAGTGAGAGCTAGAGCAGATAAAATTTTCTCACGTGGATAAGCAGGGACAACAGACGCTTAAGAGTGATGACCACAGTATTTAACACAAATGTAGCCCAACAAATGCTGTTATTGGGACAGAATACATGCTTAATGTATTCCTCTACATGCTCAGTTATTTTGAACTTTTAAATGCCAGATTCATTTTTCAAGAATGTAGGAACAAAGTTAGCCATTCAGACCATTGTGCCATTTCCACAATTTTATCTCATCATGGTACATTTTAATCCTAGTTTTGTCTTTCCTGCATATTTTAATACTTTGATTATCTATCCATGCATCTTTTAAACAACTTAATTGAATCTGCATCTACCACCATCTGGGTCAGTGCACAGTATATTCAAGGGTAAACTACAATTTGTGTGCCAAAATATTGTTTTAATTCAATTTATGAATTAGATTTCCCTCCGTAGCTTTAATCTAAGGCAGAATTGGAATTCAAACCTTTAAGAATAGTTATTTGTGAGTGAAGTTATTCTCCAAAGAACATAGACAGACTTGGTAAATTAACTGAAGAGACAGACAGCTGTTGCTCTAGTTTGACAATCTCTTTCCACACCCAATACCAAGCAAACTCATGTGGTATCTATCTTCAGATCTTTTGCAAACCCATATAAAAAGTAGCAGAAATTAACTTCTTGCTCACTCAAATATGTTCTTCAGTTTGGATTTTTCCTTTAAATTTTATTCCTTCTCCTCTCATAATTTTGTTCACTCTTACTGGAGCACAATTCCTTCAACACCGGGAGCAACTGTGCTAAAAACCCTCTTCATCCTCCACACAGTTGAAATTTTTGCATTCTACAATCCTTGGTGTTCGTCCTTTGGGCCATTTCTCCTATGGCTGCACCATATAAATTTCAATTTCATATCAATTTCGGTCAAATGTCAAGCAAAGTGTTACCCTTGGCTATCTTACACTGAAAATGTAAGATTTGAAAAACTGATGGAAAAAAATCACCAATATGTGCATTGCAATCTCCAACAAACAGCCATGAAGTGAGTGACAAACTTTAGGTGGGAGTTGTTTTGCAAAGAATCATAGAAATCTGGCTTCCAATTTAAAAATATTCCAAAATTCTACATGTTAAATTTTAATAAGACATTTCAGGCCACTGGTATGTATGATATGCTTCTCATTATACGGAGATCTGCCTTGAAACTGGTCCACAACTTTGCTATCTCTCCTACGCAGCCCACCTTCGGATTTTGTTCATGTTCATCCTGTTTTGGTGTAATCCATAATAATAACCCTTGTTTTTGATATTATGCCTTTTCAAGTGTTTGAGACATCTCAAAGCACTTTACAGAATATACTGTAAAGTGAATTGACTGTATATATTGTGGGCGAAACGCAGCAGTCAATTGCACACAGCAGTGTCCCACAAAAAGCGACCAATTTGTTTTTTGCCCCCAGAAAGCAATCCGCCAATCGATTAAGAACCGAGTTCCCACTTACTGCTAGGTAAACAAGAGCCACGTGGAGTAAGGAAACTTGCCCAATGTTTCACCCTGCCGGGAATCAAACCCAGGTCTTTCGCTTCTGAGACAAGTGCTCTAACCATTAAGCTACAGGACTCCACACAATTTCCAGTATGGTTAACATAGCTCCCACTTGTCAATCCTTTTTAAAAAAAAATATGATTGAACATCACTAAAACCTTCAACAGAGTTTGGTACTAAGCACTTGTAGTATAAAGTTCCAGCCTTATCCTGTCTGAATTTGGTTAATGGCTATTCAATGTCTCATCAAATATCTCTGATGTAGCTGTGTTCCAGTGCCTTGGGACGTCCTTCTGACGTGAAATGCGCTATACAAGTACGATTTTATTGTTGTTGTGGCTGCTGGACTGTAGATTTTAACAACAACAACAAAATTACACCTGTATAGCACCTTTCACGTCAGGAGGACATCCCAAGAGTTATGGTCAAATTTTATGGATTAATGCAAAAAGACTGATGGTGCCCAAACATAGTAAAACAAAACATCAAAACTGGACAACTGAGAGTGTTTAGAATTTTTCAGGATGTAATTTGAATGAGATCCTGCAAAGTATTGGTTAGGGTACTCGCCGCACAAGTGAGAGGAGCTGGGATCAATTTCTGGGCAGGGTGAAACAGCAGGCAGGCTTCCTTACTCCACGCACCTCTGTTTACCTAGCATTAAGTAGCAGCTCGCTGCTGTGTGCAATTGGCTACTGAGTTTTGCTCACAGAATATACAATCAATTCATAGCATATTTTATGAAGGGCTTTGAGATGTCTCAAAGATGTGACAAGGCTCTTTAACAAATTCAAGGATTATTATTATAGTAGAATTTGAATTAGCAGCAAGCTGAATACATAAATTAAGCAAATTGTATATTTCAGATGATTCCCCTAAATCATCGGGTTAAACTACTTACTAGTCGCACCAAGTTTACCAGTATAGATTCAATGCAGTTCTTTAGATTCTATGATCCATTAAAACCTGTCATAACTTGTAAAACAGTCCAAGCTGATGTACATGTTTAGTGTGGTAATAGCAGCAATAATCATGGTTCTGTGGTCATTCACACTTGTACTGTGAAAAGTAACGGGTTCATAAAGAAAATAATTACATCATTCAACAACTTAAAATAAGTCAATGAAAATGAATGTTTCATCTTTGGGAGATTTTCCATTAACAAAAGTAAATCATGAGTTTTATTCAATGAGGTTTTATTCAAGATGAGTTTTAGGAGAGTTTTGTTCTTTCTAATTTTATTTCCACATTTCTAAGGTAATTATCATGTTAAAGGCAAATTATAATTAACTTGGCTCTGTACTTTGTTAATCCTGTGGAAATCTGGGCAGAAACCCCAACACCTGATACTGCACACCCAACTGCACAACTCTGGTCCTTTCCTTTGACTCTGCCTTCCACGGCAATTGTCCTAGGCCAGGGAATACATTAACATGAACCACTGAGTGCACTAGAGAAATCCAATCCAGCTGGAAGATTTAGGCAAAATCTTTGTATTAGATACCATATGGTTGATAAGTCACTTTTGTACTAGCATCTTGGTATAGATACTTTTAGTGGATACAACATGTTCTGGACGTAACTCCATTGAATGAATACTCAAGGACTTGCCTTCCCATTTGGAGAAGTGGACAGAACATTCCGACATATCAGCACAGATGCATTATCTGACTAAGAAATCTGTTATGTCGATGCCTTTAGTAATATTGAATCAAATGAATCAATGAATCATCGCAAATGAGTGGGTAAAAGGGAGAGAAAGAAAGCACATTTCAGCCACATTTGCAAAATGGATTCTCCAGAAAGAATCTCATAGCAGAACCATGGAACATCTTCTAGACGTCCCAAAGCACATCACAGAAATATAATATAAAGTGAATTGACTACACTTGTGGGCAAAATATATGGGGATAGGGCTGGTACCAACCTGCCCACCACTCTGCTCAGCAGGCTCTGGCCTGCTCCACGATCCAATCGCCCCACCATTGGTGGGCGAGCTTTCAGCCACTCTGCCCCCAACCTCTGGAACTCCATCCCGCATTCCCTTTGCCTCAGCCCCTCCTTGGTCTCCTTTAAGTCCCGTATCAAGACCCAACTTTTTGATGGTCCCATCATTCACCCCAAATCCCCTCCCTGTCCCCGACCACAGCTTGGGTCTGAAACAATGACTGTTGTTGTAATCGGAATTATATTAGAAGCCTTCTGCTGCCCTCACAACTTTCTCCCTCCCATCCTAATCTCTCCCCCCCTACCCTGCCCCTCTCCCTTGCTTGGGTCCCAACCTGACTATTCAGCGCCTTGGGATGTCCTCTCGACGTGAAAGGCGCTCTTTAAATATAATTTTGTTGCTGGGTGTTGTAGTTGACGTCTTGATGCCAGATAGCTCTATATCAAATGTAAGGATTATTTTTACATTATCTTTAGCATCCATCTAAACAGGCAAATGGGACCTTGGATTTATGTCTCATCTGAAGGGCAAAGCTGCTCTAACATTGCATTGGAGTGTCAGCCAGTATGAGCTCAAAGACCCGATGTAGGACTCAAAGCCACAACCCTCCAAATCACTGGTGAGAGCGCTGAGCTAAACTGATCTCACACAAAAGGTTCCGCATACACGACACAAAATACACAAGAAAAGAGTGAATTTATCCATGGTTGCAAGAATAGTTGATAGTGTTTGTGTTAATGCATCAGGTTTTTCTCTATATAGTACACAACACTGCACATTATTCAAGCTAGCTATCTTTTATTATCATTTCACTTATGCTGAGGTTTTAGAAGCAATGTTGTATCTGGTTCAGGGCTGAAACTGATTGTTTGGATTAAGACCAAATGAATATTGCAGGCCTACATAATAGCAATTCCTACAATTCAAATGAGCTCAACGTGTGCAGGGCTTTAAGAGTACATTTATGTGCAGCACCAGAAAAGACCATTAAAGGGCACCGGGGTAGATTTATTTTTCAGCATCTTCCTAGTCCAAGAGACATTCAATCACAATGAGAGGACACTGAATCACATACAAGTCTTTTCTTTAAAAACTGAGATTTAAAAATTAAAAACGAAATAAAGACCTACAACTCCAAAGTTTCATATTTCAACATTTTCCATTTGAATTCAGTTGTTATTCCCGTAGATATTTATTTTCTCTAACACAACCATTGCACCAGTGACATGAGATTCAGTCCATCCGCGACCAGGGCTCCTTCTGCCTCCTCATCCTCCTTGAGGTCATACTGGCTGACATGGATCCGTGTCTCTCTCTCTCTCTCTGTGTAGATCAGTCAGTCAATCAGACAGCTTCGCTGCAGATTGTCTGCCTGCATTTTCCAACCATGAAAAAGCAAACGTACTCCCCCTATCCCCATGTTTCCCATAGGTCTCTGCATTTTCCAACTGCGATTTTACCAACCGCGGAGGTTTACAGGAACGTATCCCCCAGCGATTGGGGAGGAATACCTGTATATAAATGCAGAATATTTTGCTGCATAATGCTTGCTTTGAGCTTTCTCCTTTCATTTACACTTATAATGGAAAAATCATTAATATCCACTAGAATTTTTTTAAAAGTACAGCGTTACTTAGAACTTAGTCAATTTCTTCCATAACTATATAGCTTGACCATTTCGCCATGACCAGCAATGCCTTCCACCACCTCTGCAACATCACCCATCTCCACTGCCTCACCCCTCAGGCCACTTGAAACCTTTACACAACAACAACAACTTCAATTTATATAGCGCCCTCCACGCCGGACGGCATCTCAGAGTGCTCTACACATGCATTTGTCACCTTGAGGCTCGACTATGGAAACTCCCACCTGGTCGTCTTCGCCAACTCTTCCCCCCACAAGCTGCAGATCATCCAAACCTCTGCAGCTCATGTCCTCTCCCGCACCAGGTTCCGTGATCCCATCACCCCCACACTCACTTGACTCCACTGGCTCCCCATTCCTCAGAGGATCGAATTCAAGATCCTTGTTCTCACTTCTAAGGTCCGCCACAGCATTGCTCTCGCCTACCGCTTTGACCTGCTGACCCCCTATCAAGCTGTACGCTCCTTCCGTTAAGCAGTCTCCGGCCTGCTCCATGCCTCCCTGCCCTACCATCGGTGGCTGGGCTTTCAGCCTCTTTGCTCCTATGATTTGAAACTCCTACATGAAACTCCCATGCCTCCTTCAAGATTGGTCTCAAGACCCTCCTCTTCGACCATGCCTTCCCTAACTCACTGCCCTCCCTCATTCCAACCCGGCCATCCCCTCCCACATGCTCAGTTCCTGAGCCCTGACTTTTCAGCACCTTGGGACGTCCTTAGCCCAGCCACCAATGATAGGGCAAATCGGGTGAGAGACCTGGAGCAGGCTTGGAGTACAGAAACATTCTTCAGCTTTGTATACAAGAGGAAAACTTCAGTCTGATTATGATTACGTGTGGAGTAATCCCTGGGAGCACTGTAGCATGAAAGCACTTATTTTGATCTGAAGTCTTTTGCACTTTTTCTGTTGGAAGTTGGGGAGTGGTTAAACAAGTTTTTTTTTAAAAAATCACAAAGTTGCCACTGTTGCCAACAAAGCCATTCACATCAAAATAAAGCTTTCCCAGTGGGCATTCCTTTGTTTAAAGTATAAGATTACACAAACTACAATAACTCGCCTTCAATATACAATGGCTCTACAACGTCGTGATTGATTAGTTCAAAGTTTTCATGTCCAATCCAATGTTCCACGTTTCTCTTTCGGCCTGTGAAAAAGTTGTCCACAACAGTAACTTCATGACCATCCATCATCAGTTTGTCAGCTAGGTGAGAACCAACAAATCCTGCTCCTCCAGTGATCTGAAAGGGAACACCAAGAATATGTTAGCTTCAAAAGAAATTGGCCTCACATCCTAAAATAATTTGAGTTGCAAAAACACGAACTAGATAGTGTAAAGCCAGTTAGTCAAAACTTCTATGGTTTTTTCTCCTAAAAGTTAATTGGAAAACATGCCAAGCAGATCTTAATAATAACAATAATTCTTCCATTTGATATGTCGCCTTATCAAGTCATTGGAGGCCAAATTACTTGAAAAGTCAGATGAGGAAGGAAACAAAGATACTCAGTGTTATCAATGGGAGGGGAGTTACTGTGAATTTATGATTAATGTAGGCTATGGCACTCTCTGAACCTTCCTCTGGTTTCTCCTAAACTCCAAATACCTCACATCCTCTTTTCGCCCTGTACCCATTCCACATCTTCTTGTATAAACCACATTCAATGACTGCATGCTTTCCAAACTGTAAATTATTGTACAGTATATTTGAGGGCAAAATGCGGCAGCCAAACGTGCACAGCAGTGTCCCAAACAGTCGTGGATTGAAATGACTAATTTATTATAGGTTTTGAGGGATTATTATTAGGCGTGTGGAGCAAGGAAACTTGTCCAAGGTCTCGCCCTGCCTAGATTCGAACACAGGTCTCTCACTTGTAAGGCAAGTGCTCTAACCACTGAGCTACAGGACTGACCATAATTCAACAACAACTTGGATTTATATAGCGCCCTCCATGCCAGACGGAATCTCGGAGCGCTTCACAATAACGGATCCCGGGCAGCTAGGGAGAAGGATATAAAGCGCAGTCGAAAAAATGTTTAGGCACAACCTGAAAATAGGAAAAGAGGGGGGCGAGGCGAAGGGAGTGAGGAAGGGAGTTCCAGAGCCTCGGGGTGTAGTGGCTGAAGGCATGGCCGCCGACGGTGGAATGAAGGATTCAGGAGACAAGGAGGAGGCCAGACCCAGTAGAGCTAAGGTAACAGGAATGTTATGAGGAAAGAGGAGGTCAGAGAGGGAGGGGGATGCACAGGAGTGGAGGGATTTGAAAACAAGAGTGAGGATCTTGAAATCGATCCGCTCCGAGACAGGGAGCCCGTGAAGTAATTGGTGGAGCGAAGTTTGGCTCGGGTGAGAATGCGGGTGGCCCAAATTTGGATAAGCTGGATTTTATGAATGGTGGCAGAGGGGAGACCGGCAAGGAGATTATTGTAATATTCCAGCCGAGAGGTGATAAAGGCATGGACCAGGGTTTCAACAGCTTTTGGGATACAATACGATATTGGAGATGGAAGAAATGGTGAGGGACCAAATGTAAGGGAGGAAGGATAATTGGGGGTCGAACCTGACGCCTAAGTTGCGTACCTGTTCGGAGAGTTTTAGAGGCAGGTCAGGTAGGTGGTGGAGATGAAAGCTGTGGGATTGAAGACATCAATGAGAGCCAGAGATGGCTTCCATCTTGTCAACATTGAGCTGAAGGAAATTTGCGCTCATCCAGCTCTTGATGTCTGTTTTCAAAAATGCAATACCACATTTGGATTCCCAATTTGCAACAATGTGATTAGTGGCTAAAGCATCAGAAAGCATTGCTCTAACAATTAGCAGATAGTTGCCTTGTGCTAGACTGTCAAAAAAATTTGGAAGCAATGACCATCCAATGACACAAATACTGAAACGAGTGATGGAGAGAGAAACACAGCAATAAGGGAGGTCAGACAGAATTATGCAGGAATTGTTGAAAACAAGCTCATCATTGTTTACTATTCCAGCCCCCCCTCCATTTAATTGCAAGGTTTAAAATGCTGGCTCCCTAATGCCAAGCATAGACTCTGTGAAGCAGGAGGCTGTGTTTGAACAGATTTAATTGAAAGAATATTTTAGGAAACAAACAGACCATTATGTTCATTCATTAAGTCAGAAACATAAGTAATACGCGAGGTAATCAAGCAGATAAAACTTGTTGACGTTTGCCTACAAGCTACATGTTCAAAAAAGATAACTCTACCCATATCTTTCGACAAGTTTGTGTGTGGAAAATTGAGAAATACTATTCAATAAGACATCAAAAGAATGCTACAAGATCATCTTCAACTGGCAAATATAATTGGGTCATAAAACTCTATACATCCTTCTGTACCACCAAACAAATAACAAGAAATTTTAGCAGCCAATTTCGCACAATAGTGTCCCACAACAGATGACAGACCTTTTTTTTAAAAGAACGGAAATTTGCAACTGCAGATAGGCAAATTCAGTTTCTTCATGCGATAATCATTAGCTATAATTATCACACCAACGCCTTAAGATTGATACCTCCACCTCTTCCACAAGTTGACAACCAATTCTAATACAGTATCAACTCTCAATTCCAGAATCATTGCAGTTCTGCCAGACATCCTATCCGACATCAAGCTCTTGATGAGTCTCACCTGAATATGAACAAAACTGAAATGCTCCACATATTTCTCTCTTAGATTTCTCCAACGCCTTACTCACTGCCCTCCCAGCAATCCCCTACATTCCTCCAGCTCATTCATTATCCTCTCCTGCATTCGTATCTGTGTACCCATTTCAGTATATAAGTGTCATCTCCCAGAATATCAAGAACCTTCTGCTAACTAGTTCCCTCCAACCTATTGCCCCACTTTATTTCTGTATCTCTTCTTGCTACATTCTCACCTATTCCAGTGGATTCCTGTAGCTCAGCAAATGCAAGGATTATTATTCCCTAGAATAGGGAATAATAGGGAATAATGTTTAATATATAGGGAATAATATAGGGAATAATGAGTTTTATTATTCGCAAACTCAGGCATGCTACATTCCCCTCTCCCATTCCTTTCTGTGGAACTCCCTCTCAAAGCTCTCTTCTCCTCTTCAAAATTTCTATTCACTTGTTCAATTATGCCTTCAGCCATCTTCATTTTACTCCCCACCTTGTTTTGAGCCTCCATTGTCCATCAAGAGTTTTAAGATATTCTACATAAGTCTATGTTTTCTGTAAAGATTTATTCCCATACCTCTGATTTGAACTAAGGGAATGGAAAAACAACTTACAGCTTGATAAAATTTAGGGCCAAAATCAATTTTGTTACCAACAACAACAAAATTACACTTGTATAGAGCCTTTCACATCAGGAGGACGTCCCAATGCGCTGGACAGTCACTGAAAGGAGAAATATAAACTTTTTTCCAATAAAAATTGGAAAATGCTTACCAAAATTCTTTTACGATCCTTTTCTGATAGAAACTTCACTGGAGGATATTTTTGTGATATGCTGTTGGGGAAAATAGAAATGTTAACATATATCAATTTAAATGATCAAAAGTGCAAACAAGGATTACTTCTAGTCACTTGTACATAGAGTCCCTTTCATTTCAAAAGACTTGAAATTAATTCTCAAATAATGCTTTATTTCACTTTTTAAAATAAAAGTGAAAAAGTTTAATGATGAAAGCTAGTCAATAATTTGAAAAGTAGTGAGAAGTTCCAACAGATCGATTGTAAAATCTAATACAAGTTTTATTGTTGCAATTTAGGCACCACCAACATAGGCAACAGTCATATGGGTTACTACTGGAAAGAGCTCACGAGAATGAGGCTTGACCAACAACAACAGCAAAATTACATTTGTAGAACCAAGACTAACATTTCTATGATAATAATAATTCTTACATTTGATATACCGTAAAGTGAATTGACTATATATTTTGTGGGCGAAACGCTGCAGTTAATTGAGCACAGAAGTGACCCACAAACAATTGTGGATTGGGGGAACAAAATTATTATTTTTTAAGGAATTATTACCCCTGGAAAATTGATCCTCCAAATGACTAACAAATGGGTTGATACTTAATACTAAGTAAACAGAGGCGCATGGATTAAAGAGACTTGGCCAGCATTTCGCCCTGCCAGGAATCGAACCCAGCACTCTCATTTGCGAGGCGAGTGCTCTTACCAATGACCTGCAGGGCTCAGACCTGGTCCAATATCAAAAATAACATTAATTAATTGATCTAAGAAACACTACTTTGATTACCAAGTACCAAACTCAATAACCTTTTCCACAAAAGCAAAATAGAAACAAAGGAACCAGTATCATTATTTGATTTCTTAAAGAGAAAGCATCTTTAGGTCATTCTTCTCTAAGGGATGACAATAACAAATTGAATTTGGACATTTCAATGTATAGTTCAATATGTAACCATTCTAATAAAAAAAAAGTAATCATAAAAATCAAGAGATGCAACACATACCTGGTTTCTACTTCTCTAATTTTCTCTTTCAATGGTGCTAATGCCTAGAAAAAACAAACAAAAATAATTGTATGCATCTAATTTGACAATCGTTGCGCAAATACTTCATCAATCTCAGAATAGACATGACTGAAGACAATTTTTGATCCTTTTCTATAACAAACTATCAGAACAAAATTGACTGAATGTTGTACAGTAAAACCTCGATAATCTAGCATGGTCAGCCCACACACATCCTGGATTCCAGAGATCGCTGATATTTAGAAACCTACTGATACAGTATTGAAGAGTTGGGACGTCCTCCCGACGTGAAAGGCACTCTATAAATGTAATTTGGTGATTTGTTTGTGTGTTACATAAGATTATCCAGAAACAGGACTGAAAGAAACTTAAAGGGGAGCGCTTTTGTGTAAGTATTCTCACAGCTGTGTAGTTTATCTTTAAAAGAACAAACATATGCAGGCAGCTTCCATTTTTTCACTAATTTTCACCCTTTGTAGAAACCTACAAATTTGCTCTCCTCTTGAACCAGAATTGCTCAAGTGACATATGTTTTTCTGAAACCAAAATCCATTCCAGAACCTAAGTGTAAGCATTTCAGAATTATCTAGCAATCAATTCAGATATACACAATCTAGGAAATCTTATCAGCAACAACCCAGTACTATCAGTATTACCCAACTTGTACTTCCCTCTCCTTATAACATTCTCTAGTTAAGAATATGTGGTTTGGTGAGAGGCGAACGATGCCTGTATCCAGGTCTCTCACACAGCATCGCTGCATTTAGCCGGCCTTCCCGCAGATTGTTTAACAAGCCCAGCTTCCCAATCAAGTTTGGATTGAAGATAGTTTTAAAAAATGACTGGTCCAGCAGACCAGACACCAAGCAATTCAACAGGACATGTCTAACCACAAAACATAACCAAAATAATCATTATTATGTTAGTTGTTCAAACAATATTTGACTGTAAGCAATAAATGGAGAAATATTTTAAAAAGTACAGCCCGTGTACTATCCCGCACCCGCCTCCGCGACCACATAACCCCCACCCTCGCCCGTCTCCATTAGCTCCCCATCCCCCAAAGGATCGAGTTCAAGATCCTCGGCCTCACCTTCAAGGTCTTACACGGCCTTGCCCCACCCTATCTTTCCGACCTACTCTCCCCCCACCTGGACTCTCCGTTCAGCAGGCCTTGGCGTATTCCAAGCCCCCCGCCCGAACCGCCCCACCATCGGAGGCCGGGCCTTCAGTTTTTCCACTCCCACCCTTTGGAACTCCATCCCCCAATCCCTCCGCCTTGTTTCCACCCTTTCCTCTCTCAAGGCCGGTTTGAAGACTTTCCTTTTCGACCATGCCTTCTGTTCCCCCCCTAATTCTTCGACCTCCCCTACGTTTCTTACCCCCTCCCGAACACTCCCGTCCCAGCTTGGGTCACACGCCTCCTGTGCAGCGCCTTGGGACGTCCTCCCGACGTGAAAGGCGCTCTATAAGTGCAATTTGTTGTTGTTGTTTAAACACAATTCAGTACCTCAATATAGTGACAGCTGATAGCAATTTTACTTGAAACAATTTGTCAAGTCCCCATTTTGCTTTAAGCGCTCCGAGACGCCATCCGGCGTGGAGGGTGCTATATAAATCAAAAGTTGTTGTTGTTATTGCTTCCTTTGTTTTAACCTCGGATTCTAAAACATTTTCTTTGCTCTTTTGAATGCCCCAAGTTCCATGCCCCATTCCCTGACTGAATGTAAAACAGGCAACCAAATCTTAGACATCTGCAAACTAAGTCAAACATTCACAGCTTGAGTCAACATTTCTTGGATTATTTCTTTCTCTCTACTGGTAGCACCTCGTCTTTCTGCTTTTATACAGCAGGATGAGAAACTCAATGCAATAGCTAGGGAAGGGGACAAAAGAATGCCACAGTACTGTTATAGCACACAACTTTAATTACTACTGCAACCGTTTTTAAAAACTTGCTAATAGAGTAATAAGTTCAATTAAATAAGGTTTGGCCTATCCTGCGACGCAATGTTATAAATAACCTATGACAGATATTTCTATACTTTCTAAATTGTAAAATGATTAAAAAGTAAGCAACTAACCTCTTCTATTTTTCCCTCAATACTCTGTTCCTTCTCTTCTTGTAATGATCTGTGCAAAATATAAAAATCGTATTTAAATAAATGTAACATAAATAAATGATGGTCATTAAAACAATAATTTTCACATGTTTTCATTTGGACATTTATCCACATATGCTGAGCAGAATAACAAACCTGCTTTCATACTCAAGTTGTATTATGATTTAAAAACAGTAAAGTCAGGAAATTGTTTTAAGAGTGTCGTCAATGATGAAAATCTAAAATAGAAAATGGTAGAAATGTGCAGGAGTTTATAATAATTCTTGCATTTGATATAGGATTTCTCACATCTTCTAGACATCTCAAAGTGCTTCACAGAACATACAGTACTGTAAAGTGGATTGACTTTATATTTGTGCATATTTCTAGTTTAACTAGAATCTGAAAGTTTTGAGAGAGAATAGAATAATTAAACTGCAGACGACTCTTAATGGGATTGTGGAAGGGTTTATGTTTGGCAAATACTTATTCTATTTAAAATCACTAGATTCCAAGCATTGAATTTGCAAAGCCTGTTCCTACATTACTGCTCCAGCAATTCAGATAATGAAAGAAATAATAATAATCCTTGCATTTGTACAGGTAGACCCCACTTAACAAAGGGGTTAGGGACTTTAAATCCCTTCGTTAAGTGAAAATTTAATTAAGCAAGAGTTTAACTGTGTTACTGTATTTGGCCGCAGCCAAAATGTCGCCCCGACCCGAGCCTCCCCACTAAAATCAGTTTAGTTCCTAGCGCTAACATTTTTGGTGTACAGGTTGAGCAGCCAAAAGTCCGGAGTTCCAGAATCCGGAATGTGACAAAAATTAAGCACTGGACTGCTTAACTGAGGCAAGCAAAAGACCAAGTGTGCATTGCTGGGGCAACCAGAGAGAAGCTGCGTGTGAGAGGCTGCGCACAAGAAGCCCGCGAGTTTTAAAGTGTGTGTAAACATTCGTTATAGCGAAAACAGCCTTTGTTAAGTGGAGAAGTGGTACAAATAGAAACCTTCGTTATAGTGAAGTTTTGTTAACCGGACATTCGGTAAGCGGGGTCTACTTGTACTGTAAAGTGAATTGACTGAATATATGTGGGCGAAATGCAGCAGCTAATTGCGCATAGCAGTGTCCCACACTGTCGTTGATTGAAATGACCAATTTTTTTTGAGGGATTATTATTAGGCATATGGAGTAAGGAAACTTGCCCAAGGTTTTACCCAGCTTGGAATTGAACCCAGCTCTCTCACTTCTAAGGCACGTGTTCTAACCATTGAGCTACAGGAATCCACTGAGCTTCAAGGCCATTCACAGCCTTGCCCATGCATATCTCTCTGACTTGCTGTCTCCCTATCAGCTCGCCCGTCCCCTCCGTTCAGCAAGCTCTGGCCTGATTGTCCAGCATCTTGGGACGCCCTCCCGATGTGAAAGACACTCTATAAATGTAATTTTGTTCTTGTTGTTGTTCAAGATCCTCACTCTAATGTTTAAATCCCTCCACACCTCAGCACCCCCTACCTCTCTAACCTCCTTTCTCCTCACAGGAGTATCCACTGCCTCCGCTCTACTGCTACAACCTCCTCCTTGGCCTCCGAATTCTCCACTCCACGATCGGCGGACGTGCTTTAAGCTCAGAAACTTTGTAATTCCCTCCCTCAACCCCTTCACCTCACCTCCTCCTTCCCATGCCATCATTACAGCTTGAAGAGCGCATTTATGAGGTACGTGATATGTCTTTGCTGAAAATAAATAGAGGCTCTTGTGTGCAATTCTTCTCTTCCAACCCCCTCCATTGCTCATGTAAGACGCTTCTCAATGTAAATTTGAGCAAACTAATTAGAAAAGTCCTAGAATAGATCCTAATTTTTGTGGAGCCATCTGGTATTCAAACAGTAGTAAGGGATGTATAATTGGCCTTGGCAGCACAGTCCTGGGGAGGAGTTGGAAGCAGATCCAAATTTCTCATTCCTGATTACTGTTTGTAAACCTTGCATGTTTGGCTAGCCGGTGAGTACAGGATTTGGTTCAGCTGTGATGTCCCCCCACTGTTAAACATCACACTGAAACTCACTGCCTGGGCTCACCTATGAATAATGGCCATTTGGATGATGGCATCTGGCACTCATGGAAACGCAATCCAATAAGTCAGTCCCTTCAGGAGAAGAGTTTGAGAGGATCTTTTTAAAAAGATTATTTAAATCATTAGAACCTCAGTGGCTTGACTGAATACTCTGAGAGGAATGAGCAGTTTACCAGCTGGACGTAGATTTAAATTCTGGGAGGCCATTTTAACACATTAATCAACATGCATTACAAATTTTAACATTTCCCAATTAGATAAATATCTTGGGTATTGTTGCCAATCCATCTGACCACTTGGAATGCTGCAACTTGGCTAACTCACAGAGCAGTTACTTTTCACCCTGATATACACTTCTCATTAACTTGATACCAGCCGTTCAGCCATGGTGTCTGTGATGATGTCTGTGACATACATTATTGCTTTCCCAGAGGAAGCATAGCAGTGAAGTTTAAAAATCACCCTTCTCTAGAAAATATTTAATTACTCTGGTTTCTGGCAAGGTAAAAGAAAGAATTATATTAATCAAACTCTGACAGAGTTGTACAAAACTTTTATTGGCGATAAAGCTTTTATTGCTTTGTAATTAATGAAGTTCAGTTTTATCCAGTTGTACCTACGTATTTGCAATCAAAAGGACATACAAGCGGGGTTAAACATTTTATTTTTTAACCTCTAAATATATTCACATAGCACTTAAATTGTTTCAAAATGTAACATACTCTCAGAAACCAAAATTAAAACTGAGAGAGTAGCAAATGAATGACAATTCATATTTTTATATATATTAAATAATAATCCAATTTCTCTTTATTTGGAATATTCAGTATTTATGGTGACTGACAACCCTGCAAAGCAAAACCACTATTGAAAAAGTGGCAAAAGTAGCACCGTACAGAATCACTTAATATTCAACAATATCAAGAAGGATTTATAGAAAGATGGAAATTATAAATGCATTACCTTACAGTGACAAGGTTTCCCCAAACAGCTGTAAGAGAACCACAAAATTATTACAAACAAAAAGGTATATCTGTTACCAAAACATCTATTTTAAATACATATTTTTTAAATCCCTTGTCTTTTCAATTTTAAGACAGTGACTGATGTGGGCCACAAGGTCAAATTACAGAAGTTGTGGAATTAAAATCTTGACAAGCGCACTAGAGATTTCTACAAGTTGTCAGTGTTCTTCTGGGTGTAATGACAAATGCCAGAAGACAGAAAAATTTGGGAATTAAATTTCATTTTTAAAAAAGTGTACTGAACTTGCAAACTTATGTCTGTTGGATACAATGGGAAGATTGTCCTGTATTGAAGTTAAAAATGTCACTGCAAAACCATGGTTTCATCATTTTTTAAAAATCAATTATAATTGGGAGGATTTTCAACAGAAAACATTTCATTTAGAAATGATTCTCCAGAGATTTTTTTTTAAATCGAATGAAATTTAGTTCCCAAATTTCTCAGTTATTCTGATAGGGTACCAGCACGCAGTAAAATTAAAGATATTTATATTAAATGAGGATGTTGCCTAAGAGTAACAAAGGCACTTTTTCAAAAAATAACAAATTTCAATCCATTGAGATTCACAATTATGTATCTGGCATTTTTCATCAACAATTCATAAATATTTTTTCCATACAGAATGATAGATATCTGATTCAAAGTTTATAAAAGCTAATTGAAAATTAAAGACATCAAACTGTGTGCGTGAGAGAGAGAAAAACAGACAGACAGAGAGAGCGAGTTTCTATTGGTTTCTGAAAGTCAGAAAATCAATTATAGCTCTACATTGCTTGCTAAATACAGTCTGATTTCATTTAATATTCAGCTTTGCTTAGTGAATCCGAAAAATTTGAGGCAAATACAACAGCAACAACTTGCAATGATATAGCTCCTGCTTGTTCTCGTGGACGTTAAAGATCCCCTGGCACCATTCGAAAAATGAAAGGAGTTTCTCTCGGTGTTGTGGCCAACATCCCCCAAATAGAATTGGTAGTTCACTTCATGGCTAGTCGTGGGACATTTCTTCTGTGTGCAAATTGGCTGCAGCGTTCCTCCACAAAACACAGTCACTCCACTTTGGAGTATATTATGTGAAGCATTTAAAGCATTTTCCTGATATGAAAGGCACTATAAAGTAGTTACTACACTACAGCAGAAAGGACAACAGTGGTAACTCATTCCTGGCTCTGTCGGGGTACTCTGAAACCTTTCAAGTGTGATTTATGCTATTTGGCTGCACATGGTGTGATCGTAGAATGTGATTACTGTATGATGAGCATAGAGCACAGGCAGACCCAGAACAATTATTTCAGAGATCTTAACAGACAAGCCAGAATTTTTTGATGGTGTACTTTGCAGGAGCAGAGTTGAAATAAATCCCTGTCCTCAGTGAAGGGACTGACCTGTCCCTTCAAATGCCATTCAAATCTGTCATCAACGATACTTTGGAGCACTGCTGACCCATCTGGCTCAGGAACCGGATGACTGAAACTGCCTCAAGATGTCAATTCAATTCTGATATTCCACTATCTTGGGAGTCAGCTCAGCCTCAAGGACACTCCATTCACACAATGTCCCACCACTCAACAGAGGATAGTCACTAGTTGGTCATTAATCATTAGATAACAACAACTGGCATTTACATAGCGCCTGTCAAGCAGGATATGGTCTCGGATCACAGCACAGTGGCAGGGTTGAATGCCAAGCAAAGGAGAAGGGGATGGTCATCAGAGGATCAAGAGGATGAAAAGGGGGTGAGCTGGAGGGATTGAGGCAGGGGATAAACTGGAGGGATTGAGACAGAGAGTTCCAGAGATTAGGAGCATGGTGCCTGAAAGCACAGTGAAGAAAATGAGCAGAGGAATGGGATACAAACATGTCAAAGAGGTAGGAAGGTGTTAAGATGTTCAGGGGTTTATATGCGAGAGTGAAGCTGAGCCGAGCCAGAGGGGAGGTGACCGTAGGCAGAGTCATAGAGGAAGTTCTTCAAGTGCGATCTGAAGGTGTGCAGCGGCAGGAGGCTAGCAAAGCAGAGGGATTCAAGTAGAGTTCTAGAACTAGGGCAGAAATAACAAAGGCACGGATGAGGGTTTCAGTAACATTAGGTGTGAGATAGCGTTGGAGCCAGGCATTTTAGCAAAGGTGGAAGAAAGCAAATCTAATCACATAGGGCAAGAATAGCTGGGGTTTAAGTCAGATGCAAAGGTTCCACAAGGGTTTAGTGAGTTTTAAAAATAAAGCAGGGAGGCTGAGGGTTGAAGCCAGACGTGAGGAGATGTTGATGGGCGCCGAGGAGCATGGCTTCCGTCTTATCAATATGTAACTGCAGAAAGTTGGAACATAGGAATAAGGTGCAGGTGTAGCACACAAGCTCTCTGAGACGCCATCCGGGGTGGAGGGCGCTATATAAATCAAAGTTGTTGTTGTTGAGTAGGTCATTCGGCCCCTCGAGAATGCCCCGCCATTCAATAGGATCATGATTTTCTAATCTAACTCCATCTGCCCGCCTTAACCCCATATCCTTTAATCCTTCTATCCATTATCTATCAATCTCAGTCTTGAATATGTTCAAGAACTGAGAATCTAGAGCCTTTGGGGGTAGAGAATTTCATAAATTCACGACCCTCTGAGTCATGAATTGTTTCCTCTACTCTGTGCAAAAAGGCTGACCCTTAATCTTAAGATTGTGACCCCTAGTTATAGATTCTCCTACCAGGGGAAACAGTCTCGCACTGTCTACTCCGTCATGTCACTTAAGTGTTCTGGTATTCATCCAGACCTTGATGTCTCACAAGCAGG
Organism: Hydrolagus colliei; assembly: GCA_035084275.1. Classification (NCBI taxonomy): domain Eukaryota; kingdom Metazoa; phylum Chordata; class Chondrichthyes; order Chimaeriformes; family Chimaeridae; genus Hydrolagus; species Hydrolagus colliei. Next base: position 11,328,874 of record CM068745.1, read on the forward strand.
CAGACAGAATACTGGTGGAGTTGGGATCGCAACAGGAGGAAGAAAAGTAAGCATCTAACAAGCACAAGATTGAGCATTCATTCTCTTGGGTTAAAAAAAATGAATAAAGTCCGACATGATATGTGAATTGAACACAAAATAGTTTCTTAAATAATGTTTCAACAATCAAAGAGGCAAGTTTTCAGGAAATGTTCAAAGAGATAGAGAGGGTGAATCAATATGAGACAAATTTAAGGACTGACTTCCAAAGCTTCTGCTGCAACCACCTCAACTTCGAACGCTTAGCCACTGATGCTGGATTGAGAAAGATGAACAAGATTGAGTTTGCTAAGTGGAGGCCCTCCTGATTGGCTCATGCAGCCCCTCCGCACCTCAGGCACTGGCAGCATCAGCATCCACAGACACACACTCCAACTCAGAAAGCCAATTAGGAACCTGGGTGTCTTGTTTGAACCTGAACTGTCCTTTCCCCTCCATATTCGTGCCATGACCAACACTGCCTTCCACAAACTCCGCAACATCGCCCGTCTCCACCACTGCCTCATCTGTCAGGCTGCTGAAACCCTTACACATGCATTTGTCACCTTAAGGTTCGACTACGGCAACTCCTTCCTTGTTGACCGCCTCAACTCTTCCCTCCACAAACTGCAAATCATCCAAAACTCTACAGCTCACATCCTCTCCCGTACCAGGCTCCACAACCCCATAACTCCTACCCTCGCCTGGCTCCCCACCCTCAGAAGATCCTCGTTCTCACCTTTAAGGCACTCTACAGCATTGTCGTCGTCGTCCCCCACCTCTCTGACTTGTTGACCACCTAACAACTTGTCCGTTCCCTCCGCTCAGCAGGCTCTGGCCCGCTCCATGTCCCTCGCCCGACCCACCCTGCTATCGATGGCTGGGCTTTCAGCCTCTCTGCCCCCACGCTTTAGAACTCCATCCCACAATCCCTTTGCTTTGCCTCCTTCAAGATCCTCCTTTTCGACTGTGGCTTCAGCCGTCGCCCTATCTCTCTGCCCTCTCTCATCCCAAACCCCATGTTCAGGTATTGGTCCCTGACTGCTCAGCAGCCTTGGGACATCCTGACTGCTGACGTCAAAAGTGCTCTATAAATGTAATTTTGTTGTGAGTGCTTGTAGAGGGGTGAGCAGCAAAATGAGAATGGGGAAGGGTACAGAGATATGGAGGGGCTGTGTAGAGATTTTAGGCAGAAATGAGAATCTTAATATCAGCCGATAAGTATGCAAAATTTAGAACGGCTAAGGGTGTGATCGACAGAATTTTAGATGATTTTAGATCATAATACCATTGTGAAGTGCACTTCCTTCACAAAATGATGTTTGCAGCCCTTATTGCACATGTGTAGGAAGTGTTGTCAGTGGCACTTCCTTCACATAAAATATGCAGTCAATTCATTTTAGAGTATATTGACTGAGCTATACCCTTGTAGCTCAGTAAGAGTACTCAAGAGCAATTTATATAGCGCCCTCCATGCCGGGCGGGATCGCAGAGCGATTCACAATAGCGGATCCCGGGACCGAGCCAGGGGCAGGGGTAGAAAGGTGACCAAAAGCGCAATCGAAGAGAAAGGTCTTTAGCTGTGAAAGCCTAGAAAGCAAAAGACCTGGGTTCAATTCCAGGCAGGGCGAAATCTTGGGCAAGTTTCCTTATTCCACACATCTGATATTAATCCTTTAAGAAAAAAAATTATAATAAATTGGTCACTTCAATCCACAACTGTTTATGGGACACTGCTGTCTGCAATTGGCTGCTGCGATCTGCCCACAAATACACAGTCAATTCACTTTGGAGTACATTATGTAATATGCTTTGAGACTCCTAAAAGACCTGAAAAGCCTATCAAATGCAAGGATTATTAGTATATATGCAAAAGAATCTGTCTGTTAGCAACTACCTGACAACTTGGAAGTTGGTAAAAAATTTTAGCACAGGAAGTGGCTAGTCAGCACTGCACAACAGGTATCAGTGCTCCTGGTTAGTACAAGTTTACAATATACCCGCACTATAGATATGATAGGAGTTGTAAGGTAGTGCGCTATAACAGGGTTTCTCTGCATTTGAGGAAAATATTAAAGAATACAGAGAAAATGCAGGTGAGTGTAGAAAGGGCCAGTATGAACCTCATATCAATTTTGCGGCAAAACTACAGTGACTTTAATCAACTTCCAAACATAATAATAATCCTTATAATTACTATAGAGCCTTTCATGTCAGGAGGACGTCTCAAAGTGTTTCATCGGATTTACCGTTAAGTAGAGAGACTGTGTATTTATGGGTGAACATGGCAGCCAATTTGCACACAGCATTGTACTGCAAACAACCATGAAGTGAATCACCAATTTTATTTGAGGGATTGTTGGCCAGGACACCGGGTCCAACTCCCTTCTCTTTTCGAATAGTCTCATGGGATTTTAAACTTCTCCCTAAACAGGCAGACGGCACCTCAGTTTAACGTCTCACCCAAATGACAACATCATTAAAATACAGCATCATCAATGCATCATACCTTCAAGTTACTCTACACACAAAAGTATGCATTTTATTACTCGTTTTAAAAATAATAATCCTTGATTTGATAAAAGTGCCTTTTGCACCAGGAAGATGTGACCAAAGAACTTTATAAAGTGTTGTAACTGTATTTTGTAGGCAAACTTAGCAGCCACTGTGCACAGCAATGATCCCCCAAACTCTTGAATAACCATTTTATCCAGAGGATTATTGGTCAGAACATTGAGGGGATCTTCCTTCACTTTTTGAACTGTGCCAACAAACACACACTCTTTATTGGGAGAGTCAACCCTGACTATGTAAATCCAAAGTACTAAAATAACTCATCAAAAAACTCAATGAGAGTGCCAACATCTGAATTAAGCTGAGATAAAATACAACACAATACTTTTGAATCACATGTTGAACTATGATCCAAATTCTCTGATTCCTAGCCAGATAGCCCCAAAAGAACTGTGCACACAGCACAGGTGTAAATTATTATTGAACATGTTGTGGAGAGCATGCATCTTTACCCAATATAAAGATTAAAACCTTTGTGATTGTCAATTTCTTCACTAGGGAATACCACATATGCATACAAGATAAAAGGGAAAATATACAGGTTTGAAAAGAAATACACAAGGAAATAATAACTTTCCAGTTAATGAAATTAGTTTAAACTATCTGAATTGAGTAGCCACCATGAAGTCCTTTTTTTTTCACAGACATGACAAGAGGAAAAGTTAACACAGACTTGCTGAAAAACAAGCAGACCCTGCAATCGATTTTGCAGGTGACTCGATGTGATTACATTTCCTGTTTTCTTCCAAAAATGCCAAGTGAGGTTTCTGTGGGGTTAGCGTCCCTCTGGTTGCCAAACAAAAAAAGGGGGAAACATTTCTGACCAAAGAAACCCGGTGAAATTAAATGTGTGGGGCGAGCTGCTGTGAACCCCAACACTGGCCACACACTCCAGACACCCATGACCCAGGTCTATAAGCGCAGTGTTATATCAGTGTAACTCTGTGTGTTGAGCTAACCTCCCCCCCGCCCCAGAGCTGGCCAGTAAGCCGGCCCCTGCTGCTCTCGATGTGTCTCTGCCTCTGGGACACCAACGATTCCCCTCCGAGCCTCTCTGCCACACAACACGCGGTACGTTTGGCCAAACCATGACACCGTGTGTACGTGTGTAAATAAGGCTGTTTGTTATGGCTTCACAGGCCGGCCGGGTACTCACAGGCGATGTAGGCGAGCAGGGCGAGCGCGATCAAGAACTTCATCATCTTGCGGTTGAGGGCAGCGAGCAGAGGCTCGAACCTCTTCCTCACCATCCTCCGCGAACCGCCGCCCGTTTCCAGGTGAACCGCCTGCGCATGCGCGCCCCGCTGCGGACGGCGCTCGGCCCGCCCACCTCGGGCCGTCCCGCGGCATTGTGGGATAGCGCCAGTCCTCCAACACTCCACCCAGTGGTCTTCCAGCGCAGCACACAGCGATGTGGCGGGGTTGGGCGGGGTTTTGGGCGGGGTTGGGCGGGTTTTTGGGCGGGTTTTTGTTTACTGTACAAATGTACTAATGTATTTTAATCTTTGGCCAATCCTGCCTGGGATGACGGAGTTGAGCTTCACGACATTGGTTTGGAGGAAGAAGGCCTCTCCGATCTCGTCACTGCCGGGTGCAATTGGCTGTGTCGCGTTTTGCCCACAAATATATGGTTAATTCACTTCACAGTACATTCTGTGAAGCGCTTTGAAACGTCCAGAAGACGTGAAAAGTGCTACATCAAATGCAAGGATTAGTACTATTATTATTATTATTATCCCTCCTAGCAGTGGCCAACTGGCTCCCGGTAAAGGGGTGCCAAAAGGATTGTCACATAAAATAAAAAGCAACATTGTGAGCGGCACCAAAAATAATGGAATCATAGAATTATACAGCACAGAAGGAGGCCATTCAGCTATTGTGTCTGTGCCAGCTCTATGGAAAAAACTGTCCAAATCAATCCCACTGTCTCGTTCTCTCATGGCCCCTGCAAACTTGTCCTTCCCAAATAATTATCTACTTCTCTCTTAAAAGTTGTCATCGAATCAGTTTCCAACACTCTTTCAGGCAATGCAATCCAGATCTGAACAACTCTCTGTGTTAAAAAATTTCTCCTCACCTCTCCTCTGTTTCTTTTAACAACTATTTTAAATTTGTGTCCTCCGGTCACTGACCCACCCACCAGCGTAAATAAAAGAACAATAATAATAATCCTTGCATTCGATATAGCGTTTTTCACGTCTTCTAGACATCTCAAAGCGTTTCACAGAATATACTGTAAAGTGAATTGACTATATTTGTGGGCGAAATGCGGCAGCCAATTATGCACAGCAATATTCCACAAACAGTTGTGGTTTGTGGTGACCAATTTTTTTTTTTTTCTTGAGGGAGTATTATCAGGCATGTGGAGTAAGGAAATTTCCCCAAAGTTTTGCCCTGCCAGGAATCAAATTCAGGTGTGGTGTGGTGGGGGCTCAAACCACTGAGCTGCAGGACTTCACTATACAGTGAAACCCTTTGTACTGGACTCTGGGGGTTTAAACTCCTGACTACCAACTCTCCAGGTGGATGCCTTGCTGAGCAGCTTCACCATTCTTGCTGGCCTTCACAGTGGTCAGGGATAGTGAATTTGACACAGATTGTTTGAATCCCACAATCAGAATATAACTTTTTAGCTATCTTATACACATGGCTCATTGGACCGGATCTTCCCGTCCCTCCCACAGGGTTTAACTATTCTATTCCACATCAAGCACAAGTAAAAAACAAAATCCCTAGCACCTCCCCACCTCTCTGACATCCTCACTCCCCAATCCACTACCTTCACTCGACTGGCCTCCTGCTTGTCCCTTGCAGCCTCCGCTCCACCATTGGGTGTCACGCATTCAGCCACTGTGCCCCGAAACTTTGAGACGTCTAGAAGATGTGAAAAGTGTTATTTCAAATGAAAGGATTATTATTATTATGTTGACTATTTGGGATTGTCAAGATTTACAACAAGGTTTTTTCCATGTACATCATTATGATATCCAGGGCCACATTATGGCATCTGGGGTCCTAAACCAGGTCATGTTGGGGGCCCTTTATTCCATGTATGAAAAATAAGAAAACAATACCTTATTAAAAGAAGAGAGAAAGGAGTGGTGTCCTGGTCAAATAAAATCCCCCAAATAAACTTGGTCACTCGCTCCATGGCTGTTTGTGGTACATTGCAAACTGGCTGGCGCATTTCACCCACAAAATACACTGTGAAATACTTTGAGATGTCTCAATGACGTGGTAAAGCGCAATATCAAATGCAAGGACTATTTTTATTCAAAAGATTTTCTTGCGAGTTCATAGTTACAAACATGCCACCACATAATCAAAATGTGTAGATGTCAAGCCATGCTCAATAGACAGGATTGCGAGTGCATTCAATCTATCCTGGATCATTATAGATCTGAGTGAGTTTCTGATGAGACTCATCTTTGAGAATGAGTGTTCACCTGCACAGACTATTACTGGTAAACATGTAAGAAGCAACTGCAACATTTGGAAATGTTAATGCCACTGTGTGATTCTGTTTCATATACTTCAGCATTTCTCCTGGATTTTTCTCACAGTCACTCTGATACAAAATCCAGAAAGTGCGCAAATTCATCAACACTATTTGCATCAAAATGCTTATTAATCAGATGTGCTGAAGCTTTCTGTGCTGAATGATTTTCAGCAATCGCTTGGAGGAATGTGAAGTCAATGGAAATCTGGTGATATGCTGATCGACGCTGTTGAACATTTGCGTGCACTTGTTCGAAGATGACAAAGAACAGACAAAAAAATGATCCAATTCTGAAAACGTCAACAATGGTGAGCACAACATGAGACATTGAACAGTCATTGGGGACTTGTGGTCGCCTGGTGTTTTCTGTGGTGTACATTTATGACACAGTAAGCACTTTGTTCTTCGCAATGTTTTCAATATCATCAAACTGGTCCCACAACTGAGTAACAAAATCTTCAAGGGACTGAAACATAGCAGTAGCAGCTGTCATGTCCATTTCTGTGTTCCCAGCGACTCTGTTCTGTGTCCACTGCGGTGCTCTGCAGGAGAATGCAATCACTGTAGAACATGTTCCAAAGTTCGCACATGAAAACAATTTCAAGTTGTTGAGGTGCAGCAGCAAGAGTTCTGGTTGTAAGTCTTTTATCTGCAGGTTCTTGCTAGACTGCAGGACACAGAAGAAATTACTATAATTAAACAAGGGACTCAGCATGTCAATGCCATCATGTTGGTGACAGATAGTTGGAGTCTTCAGTGTAGGAACCCATCTATTCTCATTTGCACTGAGACCTTCTGTCACAGTGTTCTATCATTTTGCAGACCCTGCTACAAATGTGTAGATTTGCTGCCTGCCCTGTGCCCAAAATGTTAACCATTGACAGAGAGCAATTAACACTTAGCTGTCTAACACAAAAATAATTAAGCAGGCTGCACACACCATACACAGGTAGAGGGTTTATCTTTTCTATTCTTTTAGGTAAGCATGTGTATAATAATAATAATAATCCTTGCATTTGATATAATACTTTTCACATCTTCAAGATGTCTCAAAGTGCTTCCCAGAATATACTGTAAAGTGAATTGACTGTATATGTGGGCAAAAGACTGCAGAATATTCCGCATAGTAGTGTCCCACAAACAGTTGTGGTTTGAAATGACCAATTTATTCTTGTTTTTTTGGGAGGATTATTATCAGGCATGTGGAGTAAGGAAACTTGCCTAAGCTTTCGCCCTGCCTGGAATCGACCCCAGGTCTCTTGCTTGTAAAGTGAGTGCTCTAACCACTGAGCTACAGAACTCCACCTATAATTTAGACTTGTTGGCTGTATTATCATAGCTCTGTAGTTCTGCACTGACTGTCCAGCGTCTTGGTACACCCGTTGATGTGAAAGGTGCTATCCAAATGTAATTTTGTTGTTGTTGTTGTTGTTGTTGTTGTCGTATGAACCCCCCGTACTAGGATATTGTACTCACAGTCTAGGCTGATAGGCTGACACTGCAATGTCCTTATGCTGCTTGTGGGAATTTTGCCCAGAGTTTCGGATCATAGTGGCTGAAGGTATGGCCGCCAATGGTGGAGCAGAGGATTTGGGGACAAGGAGGAAGCCAGACCCATTGGAGCATCCTGACCTGCCTGCATTCTAAACACAGGTCTCACGCTTGTAAAGTGAGTGATCCAACCACTGAGCTACAGAACTCCTATAAGCAGACACATGGCAGATGAAGTTTAATGCAGAGAAGTGTGAGGTGATAGATTTTGGGAGAAGAAATGAGGGGAGGCAATATAGGCTAGATAGTACAATTTTAATGGGTTGTGAGGGAACAGAAAGACCTGGGGATTTGTGTTAGTGACTCTTTCAAGGTGGCAGGACAGGTAGACAAAGCCTTTAAGAAGGCATATGGGATACTAGGCTTTATAAATAGGGGTATAGTGTACAAAAGTCAGGAAGTGCTGACCAACCTCTACAGAACTTTGGTTAGGCCTCAGCTGGAGTACTGTGTCCAATTCAGGTCACCACACTATAGAAAGAATGTTAAGGCATTGGAAAGGTACAAAGAAGGTTCACTAGAATGGTACCAGGATTGAAGGACTTCAGTTATGGGGAAAGGCTAGATAGGCTAGGTTTATTCTCTTTGGAACAGAGAAGGTTGAGAGGAGACCTAATAGAGGTTTATAAAATCATGAGGGGATTCGACTCCTGTGACTTGTGGTCACAGATTTAAAATAGTTTCAAAACGAAGCAGAGGGGAACTGAGGAGAAATGTTTTCACTCAGCGGGTTGTTCGAATCTGGAATGCATTGCCTGAAAAGGTGGTGGAGGACGATTCGATAACAGCTTTTAAAAGAGAATTAGATCTTTATTTAGGGAGAACAGGTCTGTTAGGTTATGGGGAGAGAGCGGGGCAGTGGGATTGAATTGCTCTTTTCAAAGAGCCGGCACAGACTAGATGGGCCGAATGGCCTCCTGTTGTGCCGTAAAATTCTATGATTCTATGATTCTATTATAGTGTAGTAACTAAACTGCTCCTGACATTTGACTGATGTTGTAAGTAATTCCAGAATTCTGGATTGCTTGAGTTGACCAAGGAGTTGACTAAAGAAAAATCGCGACGATTCATAGATTAGTTTACTTCAAAAAAGCTTACTATGTACACAAAGGTTTGAAAGCCAAGGACAGTGGAGGCATGTTTCCAGAACAGTTTGCTGCAAAATCACCGTGGGACACAGACTTGTTTTAAAACAAGCTGTTGCAATTTTGATAAAGCTTGTCCTTGGTTGGAAACTATTGTTTCCAGCTGCAAACCAGACTGGAATTAGTTACCAAAAAGGTATAAAGAATCAAAGATATTTGGGGTTATATCAGAGAAGAGAGAATGGAATAGCTGATCACATCTAATCTCAAGGAAAGAAGGATGTACATCAATCAACATGGATCGATGCATATTAACAAGCCAATTCTGACATTGAAGCCGTTGTATTTGATGTGATCAATTTATTGCAGTGAACTTTACTAACCTGTCATAAGCATTTATTTGATTTGCTGAAACGTATAACTTTGATATGCATTTCTTTACTAATTTGTGTTAATAAATATCAATTGATTGAAGAATTTGTGTCAGTCCTTATTTCACTACAGGGTCACAAAATGAATTAACCCTTACAATGCTATTTTTATAATATTAGTGCATAAATAAACATCGAGGCTTGTAACATGGAGAGATAACTGCACTATTTCTCCTGACATGACAGGATGTTTCTCCTGCAACAACCATTGTAATGATCATTAATGTTAAGGAGGAAAAGCAGAAATCGCTGGGAACACTCAGCAGGTCAGGTAGCATCTATAGAGAAAGGAAAAGTGAGTCAACGTTTTGGCTCCACAATGCTTCATTCATGACCCTTCGCCAGTTCTGATGAAGAGTCGTGGACCCAAAACATTGACTGACCTGCTGAGTATTCCCAGAGATTTCTGTTTTTGTTTCAGATTTCCAATATCTGCAGTATTTTGCGTTTTTTTTACACTTCAAAGTACTTCAGTAACTGGACTGGACTATGAGGTGCAACTTAGTACAATACTGTAAATTGGTCATGCTCACGCTGGAAAAGAGAAGATTGAGTGGCAACATGATTGCTGTCTTTAAGATTCTAAAAGAGCATTAGAATATATGTGTATCACGACAGAGGACACAGTCTGCGACTGAAGGGAGATAAATTCAGAACAAACCTACATAAACTATTTCAGTGAGTGAATAGTGAACCTGCCTAGGGTGATGGTTGAAGCAGGAATTATTGATTCTTTCAGATTAGATAGTTTTCTTTTTGGAAATAACATTATGGGATGTACTACGTATATAGGTAGTTCGGAGCATATGTGCATGCGACCGCCAGGAACAATGATAAAATCAAGACATTATATTTATAGAGCGCCTTTTACGTTGCGAGGACATCCAAAAGCAGTGAAAGGCAGAAGGTAAAATAGATAGACCGTGGTCCTTTTTTGTCTAGTATTTCTTATGTTCTTAATCTAAACACATAGTACAGACAAATTTAAACCACTTTCCGATTATTTAAAATTATTTTAATTTTCCATATATACTATATAAATCATCACTAATAAATACATCACCACATACAACATGACAGTATGTATTTACATTATTGATAAAATTAATTTGTCAATTATAATCATGTTAGATCCAGCAAAAAGAAGTTAGGAAACTGTCCAAACTATGCATTTACATCTTGGCCACTGCTTATTTCTGTCCAATGCATGTCTGATTTCATTAACTTTGAAATGAACAATTATATGATGTAACCAATGAATGTGTTAGAGATAGAAGCTGCAGTCTGCTAGCCACTCATCCACAAAGTAAATAATTAGAAAGCAAAAGAGAGAGGTTAGGCAAATGTAGAGGGGCATTTAAACCTGCACTAGAAGCAAGTAGTGCAAATATAGTTTTCATTCTACCAAATATAACCTGAGGCCAATAAGTTATTAGGAAATGAAGTGGGATCAGTGGGTTCCATCATTCCTTAATGGATCACAATTACACAAGAATATTCCCATATATTTTTTCCACAAGGTGAAGTTTGTTGTCAGCTCTATAAAGATTAGTACCGTATTGTATTCTTTACTTTTAGGATTTCTACCATTTCTCCTGCCTCCTCTTCATTATCTGATTCTGTTACAAAATATTTCATTTTGTCATCCATCTGATTAATTTTATTATTCATCCCTATCCAAACATTTCCCTTTCTCTCGATTTTATATCATGAATATTAATTTACCTATATAGCAATGACTTAATTTCAAATGAATCTCATTCTGTAAAGTGCTTTGAGATTCTTCTTGTACAGTATGTGTATCAATGTAAATTTTTGCTGATATACTTGGTGTCAATAGACATTCTTCCCATTTCAGGTATTGTGTCTCTCCTTTCTCTCTCCTTCATTTCTTATGAACGGAGCTACATGATAACTCGCATTCGCAGCACCCATAAATTCAAAAGACCAGTGTTAGCAATTAGTGTCTCTTGGCTGTATTCACTTCTATGGACGGTCCCACCTCTCTTTGGCTGGATGGTCCTGAGGAACAAGGAATCAATTGCTCAGTTAATTGGAAAACCCATACCATGAATGGAATATCCTACATCATTTGTCTCTTCATCTTCTGCCTGGCTCTTCCTATCCTTTTCATGGTGTACTGCCATGCATGGATTTTATACACCATAAAACAGGTTGATCAAGAATATTCCTCACTGTAATTCCGTGCCTTCTAATATATAGTTTGCTTACTTTAATGGGTTCTTTGGAAGGCATCAATGGGGGGAATTCATTTCAGTAATAAATGGAACTCTTCTCGTTAGCTGTGAAATGGAAAATTTGACTTTATCTTGGAAACTCTTTAACAATGGCCACAAATCTTGCCTTCCACAAGATTTGTGGTCGCATCCTTGTTTAAAGGAAGTTTTAATCACAAATAAGAAGTCAGAATTATTGGAGCGAGTTTCAGTTTTGGAATCCCAGTACCAAAAAAAAGCTATTGCAGAGAATTATGGAAAATTATAAAATTCAATCTCAATTTAAGCAACTTGCACAACACATGGTTGAACGTTCCCATCTTTGATCAATGGAACGAAGAGCAAAAGCATAAATCAGGCTTCTTGATTCACATCACATTCCTTTTCAAAGTTTTAACTTCCAGACGTTATAAACCCAGTGATTAGTAACACTTGAACATGAAAGTTGTATAAAGCATCAACATAATTTTCTAGATTGCCATAATTATGTTGCTTCTTGAAGTTCAATATAAGTCACGTACAATGAGATTTAAAATTATTGCTTTAAAGAAAGATACAGATCTGTTTACCTTGCAGTAAGTAGGCACCTGGTTGTTAGTCGATTGCCAAATCGCTTTTCCAGTGGTAATAATTCCTTTTAAAAATTGGTCACTTCAATCCATGATTGTTTGTGGGACATGACTGTACACAATCAGCTGCCAAATTTCACCCACAAAATATATAGTCAATTCACTTTACAGCATATTCTGTGAAGCACTTTGAAACATCTCAAAGACGTGATAAAGTGGTTTATCAAATGCAAGGATTATTATTATTTTTCTCTTTAGGAATGAGTGATTTGGTACTCGTTATACTTCCCAATATTCCATTACCTTTACAATTTACTAATAATAACTGTGGAATTCTCAAAGAGAAATGTGTGTGCATGAGATATGCTATGAAAGATCATTCTCTCCAGGGCAGAGATCAAATTTTTTGAGGAGATCGATAATGCTCATTATGTCACTACAAGTTTGGAAGGTACCTCCAATATTCACCCCTCAACTCCTGGAGGTGATGACTACAGCTACAATTCCACACACAGCAAATGATTTTCGTTACCTAGGTCAAGTTGGTCCAGACAGTGAGTTATTTAACAGTGGAGCATCCCAGATCTACTTGATCCTATTCTCAACTAACATTCACATATGAGTCATTTCAATGATGGCTCACCGGCAGCAATCCAAGAAGGAACTTTGGTAGATTTTTCCTTTCTGTAGGTTACAAATGCTGATGTGAATTTTAGTGCTTCTACTGCCATCCCATCTGACAGCAGCTAGTTCATATAGATTATAGAACTAACCTGGACTTCCTGATTTGTTCACTTCAGTTTTCCATTTGCCAGTTTGCTTGTCAACTGAGATATCAGGGAAATATGTAATAAAATGAAAACCAGAATTGATACAGAATTGCCAAAAATCAATTCTACAATAGAGATTGGAGGCCTGAAATTCTACGACAACAAAATTACATTTGTATAGCGCTTTTCACACTTGGGAGGACGTCCCAAGTGGCTGGACTATCAGTGTTTCGGACCTGAGCCGGGGTTAGGATTGTGGGGAGGGTGGAGGGAAGTGGGGTGACTGATGACATGGTCAAAGAGGAGGGTCTTGAGGGTCTATCTTAAATTTCTACCCTGAAATTTACCATCACCCAGAATTGTGGACAATTATTGAATTCTATCTATATAATAAATAAATAAATTCTATCTAATTTTTAATCATTTGGCTGCCATGTTTCTCCCAAATATATAGTCAATTCATTTTACAGCATATTCTATGAAGCACATTGAGACGTCTAGAAGATGTGAAAAGCACTATATCAAATGCAAGAATTATTATTATTTTAGAAGCTTGTATAAACATGGTTTCACCTTCAATTACAAGTTTATAGAGAAAGGTTTGGAACATTTTAATTATTATATCACATGTGACTATTGACTCAGGTAATCATTCAGTAATCATTTGGATAAGCACTTGAGGAATAAAAACATTAAGGGGTTTGGGATGAGTGTTGGAAAGTGGGATTCATGAAAAAGGGTGATTTGGAATAATAGAGGCGGGTGGCACAGAAACGATAATTTTTTTGAACTTGACTGTGTGGATATTCTAACTAGATTGCAGCCTAAAATGTGATCCAACATTATTTTAACAGGTTGGTCCGATCAAAAAGACTGCAGCTCGTCGGAGGGAATATCGCGTCTGCTTCATGGTGTTAAACACAATGGTTTGATTCTTGCTTTGTTGGATGCCTTATGGAGTTATGGCACTGCTTGCAGCCTTTAGTGATTCAGACTTGATTACCCCAGCAGTTAGTTTGGGCCAGTTGTTTTAGCTAAAACCAGTACTGTGTACTATCCCATCATATATATCCTGATGAACAATCAGGTAAGATAGTGATATACTTGCTTATATAGGTGCGTTGCTTGTAAAATTTAAATCTGTATATCAGTGGTACTGATTTTTAAACATTTTATGTGGTTGTATGTAGTTAGCTGCTTCAACATAGACAATGAGATCCAACATGCTGTTCAAATTTAGATATTGGTAATATGGAGAAAAAATGCCGTTGAAATATGACTTTTTTAAAGAATAGAACAAGAATTTGGCCTATTAAGCCTGCTGCTTGCATAATTGCACAAGCAGGACTGTCACAACTCTACCCCACCCGTTGAATAATCAAAGGGAAAAGACTGCCTAAATTTTCAAACAATATTTAATAATCCTAATTTTTGCATCGATATGGTATTCACATTAGGAGGATGTCCCAAAGCACTTCATAGGATTTTACTGTAAATGTGCAGTGACTTGTACTTTTTAGGTGAACGTAGCAGTTCTTTTATGCACAGCAAATTCTCACAAATAGATGTGATCAGAACAATAATTTGAGCACCTCCTGGTAGTATTAAACGTGACTTCATTTGTAAAATTGATTTCCAGCTTTCTATGAATGTTTGGCACATTTGTGATTAGACTTAGGCTGGGCTGCAGTAACCTACTGTGAATCTTGTACAGAATTTTGCGCATTAACTCAGGAGACATAAACCAATGCAGATAAAAGGGGAAAGAAGGCAGTTTGAGTTTAGGTTCAAACAGATCACTGAAGGCCCCTCAAACCAATCCAACACAACTTGTTTGTTTGCTTGCAGCTATTGCTGCTTGCTGGTAGTTCCTACTCCTTACCCATTAAATTAAATTTAGTTGTTGTATCTTCTTTTGTTCCATTACCACTGAAACAGTGATTTCAATACCTTTTGAGGAGCATGTAAGTTCAAGTCTGTCAGCCTCAGAAGTGTAGTGTTAAAGCGAAGATACATAATATTTCACATAAATTTAGTACGCAGTTATTTTCCTAATTTTCTCCCAGTGGCGTAGGCCTCTGTGCTCCTGGTGTTGTCTCTTGCTGGGGTGTAGATCCATGGGTTTAGGTTGAGATCTGCTACTCCACTCAAGTGGCCAATGTTCATTGTTTATGCTTAAAACAGCAAAGGGAATTGATAGAGTGGGTAAGGAGAGACCCTTTTTTTCTCCCAAATGGTTGCATAATTAGAAAAAATGGGGATCTTGTACCCTAATCCTGTAACAATAAAATCAGAAAACATTTCTTTATTCAGAGAGACGTGAGATAATGGAATTAACGTCCTTGAAGGACTGTTGGTGCCAAGTCGGTGGTAATGTTTAAGAGGGAAGTAGATCAATACTCAGCAATTAAGGATATCAAGAAGTATGGGGAAAAGGCAGGCAAATGGTATTGAGTTGTACTTCAGTATTGATCCAAGTAGATAGTGGAGCAGGCTCTGTAAGCCAATGGCCTACTTCTCTGTGCCAAAATGTATGTTTTGTCAGCGAGTGCTGACAGGCACCTCATTATTAAGGATGACATACAGTCACCCAACCAGCAGAGGATGCTATAGACTCTGGTTATTTTTTCTTCCTTCATACTCTGGGAAGGATGAGATCAATGATTCCTCCCTGAGCAGACCTGGCTGAGATCAGCAAAGCCAGTATGGAACTTGAATTCAAACCGAGAGCTCATGAATTATAAATTGCAGATCTATCCACTCCACCATCAATGCTGCCCTCTAACCATTCTAAAGCAGATGCTTGTGTTGGAAATTAGTAGACTTTGGGATTGACATTCATTAGAGTTTGTTTGTGAGATATTAATCAAGTAATAACACTAAAAAAACTGACAAAAGTTTAACAAATGCAGGTGGAATAACAAATGAGAAAAATAAAATTGTTAGGGTAATAAATTACAATACTTACATTCAAAATGTAGGTGAAAACCTTTAGAAAATGATACACAGCAAGTTGAAACTTTTGATGATGAATTTCAAAGACAATGACATGAGTTCAAAGCAGCTTATCATGAAGAGCAGTTTAGGACATTTCAATGTTTCAATGGCTCTGTATCAAATGTGAGTATTGTTTAGTTTTGATTAAGGTGAACCCGTGGGGTTCAGGAATAAACATCCTTGTTTGTACACCCTCATGTTGCCATGTCAAAGAGTGGATGGATTTATGGATGACACAAAACACTTTAATAATAAGGGTTGATGCAACTGTCTGTATCTAGGGAGAAGGAACAATGTGAGGCGAATAGCAAATACCGGTAGGTTTGCTCCATTTGTTTTCAAAAATATTTTTGAGCAATCAAATGTGCTGGACTTGATGAGACATGGATCTGTGCCATCGAAGATAAATCCCCATTCACAATGTTAATGTTCTGTGTGCCAATTTGAATTGCTGATACTAATGACTTTTTTTAAAAAAAGGTGCTTTATGGCCTTCATTTGAAACATTTGGAATGTATTGAGGTGCAGGAACCAAGAAAGGTTGTGCGTCTTGGACAATTTAAGAGCTTGGCTTTCCCCTTGGGTGAATTCATAAACTGTACAGTATAGTGTGAATGATAACATTGCATGAGGAGTTTCCTGATACCATTACCCTACTTGTGTGTTCATTGATGTGAGTGTTACTTGGGTTTGCAATCCTTTGTGTTGTTGGTGAAGTTCAGTGGAATTTCATGTTTTAGCTGAAACATAAGGCACAAGTGACTTTAATCCAGATAACACTGCACCACCCACCCTGCACTGGAGTATTGGCCTAGAGTTTAAAGATCTCAATGGATGAACCTTTCACAGACAGTTCAGGACAGAGGGATCAAGTCAGACCAAAGTGAAGATAGAAATATTTATTTACAACAAATTCTATACATTATTTACATGCAAAACATAAAAAACAAAATGTAAAAGTATGAAAAGTTATATTTATAGAGAATGATCTGCCTTATATTATATTTCCAGTTTGCTAATTGAAAGCTCCTAAGTCAGAAAAAGATCAGTTGGAGAAGTGAAAAATAGGATTTACATGGGATTTTAAAAAAATCTTGCATTTCATATAACATAAAATGCCACTAAACACTTCACAGGAAATTTGTCAAGTGTAGTAACACTACAAACACAATAAAATATTTTATGAACAGTAACATTCTACAAATGGTTGTCATATGATTGAAGAAGAAAGAAAGTGTTTTGGCCAGAAGATCATAATAATAAAAATAATAATAATCCTTGCATTTGATATAGAGCTTTTCACATCTTCAGGACGTCTCAAAGCACTTCACAGAATATACTGTAAAGTGAATTGACTGTACATATGTGGGTGAAATGCGGAAACCAATTGTGCACAGCACTGTCCCACCAACAGTCATGAATTGAAATGACCAATTTATTATTTTGAGCGATTATTATTAGATGTGTGGAGTAAGGAAACTTGCCCATGGTTTCATCCCGCCTGGAATTGAACCCAGGTCTCCCGCTTGAAAGGTGGGAGCTCTAACCATTGAACTACAGGACTCCACTTATGATTTTTGGCCAAGACACCAAAAACAACTTCTCTTTTCAAGTACTATTACTCACTATTTAAAATCCACCTGAACAGATTGGAACATCATTTTTCGTCTGAAAAATGACATCGCAGAAAATACAACGCTGATTACTGCTATATATAAATAAAATAGAAAATATACGATGCTACTTAAAACCGGACAAAGTACATATTCCTGTTAAATTGCGTGCCCCTGTCTATTAAGTATTTGTGAGGTTTTAGAATTCAGTATATTGACATTATCAACTCTACAATCCACAGAATCCAATGCTACAATCAGCCTTGCAATAATTTCTATGTAGAAGGTTGTATGATAGCTTTTTAAAACAATTTATACATTGTCAAATGAAAAAAGTAAATGTCACATGTTAATTACGAACATTTGCACATTGTTCAATGTATCTTTGTGTGCCAGAGCTTCGAACTTCAGATTTTAATTGATGCTGTAAGGCTTCCATTGTACCTAGTTAATAATAAATAATAATTCTTGCATTTGATATACAGACTAATCATGTCATAGAACTACTCAAAGCACTTTACAGAATTTACTGTAAGTGAAGCAACTGTATTTGTAAGTTAATTTGATCACAGGGAGAAACTCCATTCTATTTTCAAATATTGTCACCTGAGCAGGCAGACAGGACAATTAATATCTCATCCAAAAGATAGTACCTCCAACAATGCAGTACTCCTCCAGCACTAAAATTTAAATATTTATAGTAAAATCTGCAGGATACATTCACCGAAACAAGATCATAAAAAAAGAACATTTCCATGCAAAGCAATTTGAAAGATTTATATTCCAATTTTAAAAATAATTATCATTCCTGACCTTAATGATGTCAAAGACAAGATGCCTGGCTTTGTTGTATTGTCTTTGTTTAAATTATAATCACTATTTTCCTTTGCACTATACAGAATCCCAGCAATTAAAATGTGGCATCTGAGAAGTAATTTATACAATTAAATTGCAATACAGGAAGATCTTTTTCCATTATTTTAAATAACTAAGATATCTTACAATTGGATCACCCACTCTATTTAAGGCTCAAAGTCTGAAAGTTTGACAATACCAGATTTGTTTTTTTACTTGCACTCTATTTTGATTGTAAACTGTATATTTTGTGTTCTACAAATGGGTCAATTTTAATTTCTATCACAAATACAAGCAGTGATTATACATGAGAGTTGTTGCATATCTGAAATAAGAAACAGACCTTTGCCATTACAAACATGGGAACAGTGTGAATACAGTGTTACTCAAAGCTAATAAATGGTCCGTATAATGGGTGGGGAGGTGTTGTGAAAGATTTATCGAGTTCCAAGTTTACATTATTTGAAAAAAGACAGAAAGTAAGACTTTGTGATCATTTTCACACGTTATAGCTTACAACTAAAAATGGATACACAGAAATAGAAACATTACAACTTAAATGTGTAGTTATGTTATGTTTCTAGGATGTAAGAATATGGATAACTTTTTGGGGGTCAGCTGGATGTCCAATACATTTAGAAACCCATCACCCTGCTTAAGAGTACCCAAACCCAACTACACACAGAAATCACAGATAGTTGGAATGGAATTAACTCTTTCCCTGGAGGAATTGCATCTTACTTATCTAATTCCAGAAGCTATTAGGTGCAGGTTGGCATGGGAGTGGTAGGGTGGGGGGCAGAGAGTGTATTCGGTTTCCGTTGGAACCACATACTTTCCACTGATAGTGTTGTCCAGCAAGCTTTTTCGCTGCTTATCCAGCGAGGACCATCCTACCCGTTAGGGCTTTGGCTTCAAGGGTTGACAGGAGCTGAGTGAGATGACTTCCTGCCCCCAGTGACTGGTTTACTTTTCCAGTGTTGCTGATGAGCCAATGCAGTCATTCGCTCTGCCCTGGAATACCGCCTGACGCAGGAAGCAGATTTTCAAGACCGACACAGAGGGCTGGCTCGATTCCGATGGGAGTTATGTGTGACCCATAAAAAATTTACATATACTAAGGCCATTGAAGTTACAATTCAAGTCAAAGAGTTGAGAACACATTACAGTGTGTTCAAAATAATGAGATCAGAATGTAAAACTAACATTTTGGCACACTTAAAGGCCTAATATTTTTTGAAATAATACTTCTGACTTTTAAAATTTAAAATTGCCAATTAAAATTGTCAATTTTTATGCTTTACTATTTTGCTATTTGTTGAAATGTGACATTTCAATTACTGTATAAATATTTTTCTGTGAAACACAATGAAATTGTTATTATTTAACTCAATATCATTTACATTTGCTTTTCCAAGGCAATAAATTGATGGAAAGTCATAATTAGTGCAATTGAGAAGAAGTTAGGTGATCTCTTTCACAACTGCAGACAATTTCTTAAATTACAAAAATGTTTTAGTAAAAACTTTTTTTTTCCAAATACTGTATTGGAACATGCAGTAAATTTCAAATGTTACATTTCTTACTGTTCTGTAACATGTTGCTGTATTTGTTAGGGAGAGAAGGACACCAGTGCTCTTAGCTAATTGATTAAGAGCATATCCTCTGCTTACCACTTAATTTTCTGATTTTAGTGGTATAGGATTATCCTTGCATTTTCTTGTCACACGTGCTTTGGGGCATCTGGTGTGAAAGTCACTATATACAGTATAAGTACATCTTATCTGTATAAATCATACAATCGCCTTAGTCGTAAATCTACGAGTCCGTTCAATTTCCTATTCAATCAATTTCAATGCACTAGTCGTGTTCACCACCATGTAACATGTGACACTTGTCGTGTCAAAATTTTATTTCCTGACCCTGCCTCAAACAGTGCACAAGTGCACCCCACAAACTCCCTCTCAGGGATGTAACATCATAGTCATCATACATGTAGGTGGGAGGACTGAGAGGAGCGAAGGGGCAGGGAATGCCTGATCACATGAAGACCGAAGGGCACCCCTCACTGCATATGCACTTACCAGCCTTCTTAATAGACGCAATGCTATATATGAAACAATTACAGGAAGCTAAGTCCCAACCCATCACCTCATGTGGACTTACTGTCTACAATGCCAAAGGACCAGATGTGCAGTTACAGAACAGTGAGCAAGTATAAAAGGCTTGACCAGTCATTATAGCATCTGGCAATGCAGATACCTCAAGTAAACACAACTTAAGTTTATATTCTATGAAAACAGTTCTGTTTTGAAACCTGTTTGGTTGTGTCATTCATTGTCCAGTACATGTTTTCTGCACCTTGTGTGCAAAAAACATGTACTGTGCAGTAATGTAATATGGATGGAATCGGCTACCATAGCTTTAACAAAAACAAAAGTTGCTGGGAAAACTCAGCAGGTCAGGCAGCATCCATGGAGAAAGGAAAGTGAGTCAACCTTTCTGGTCCACGACCCTTCGTCAGATGCATGGGTTAAACTCGGTACACAAACCTTGCCTTAATGTCACCAGCCAGTAATTGTGTATTTGTTATGTCATATAAAATCAGACTTATATATACTTTATATATACATCACATGTGATATTACATTATGCAAGTTTGCCATAACTCATACTTTGTATAAGTCATATTAAATGTTATGATCCTAATTGATATGACTTATGTGAGTTTTACTGTTCATGTGAATTATACTGTATCGTAAGTGCACACTGGCAGCCCAGACAAGATTGGCAAGTTGATTGAAAAGCAAAAGTAAACACCAACAATTTTACCTGGAATATGATTTGCACTCGAGGTGTGGTGCATTCAATAAGTGCTGGTTCCACTAAATTTGTGTTGCAGTAAATCAGTGCAAAATACTAAAAGTGGAATATGATGGGAGGAATATCTTGTCTGAATGGCTCTTCGACTCAGTGGTCTTAACTATTCATTTCAAGCAGTGTGCATGATTTAGTGTACTGGTCATGTAGAGGTGAAAAATGCAGCATTTTATAATATGCGCTTGGTGATGTCCCACAGAATACATTCTGAAACACTGCGAATTCCTTCCAGATCCTTGATCCTCACCAGACTATACTTAGATTATTACTGTGCCCCAACATTGTGACTCATCTTAATTTTTAACCCTCAGGTTCATTCTGCTAATATGAGGGTGGACTGGTAATGAGATTTACTGTTTAAAGATCATGGAACCCCATTTACAGTGTCAGCAAGCAACTCCGATATAAAGTGAATGCAGCCTGGTAATAACTAGGGAATGAGAAGAAAATGCTAGGATTTCATAATAGGTTCCTCCTCGTCACACGTTTGCTTTCTACAGTACTTCCAAAATCAGTCTTTTAATAAAAAACGATCGGAGTGACCACCTGGGCCTAATTCCCCTAATATCCCACATTGCTCAGGCACCCATCTCATTTCTATGATGCAGTTTGATACATTCAAGGAATGCATTATGAATCACTGCAAGTTTCACCTTATTCTGTTCTGCTAATTGGTTACTATTGATTCTGCAGCAATGACAGTCATTTTTCACCAGCGCACTTTATGGCACGAAAACCTGGCAGGGAAACCCTGCCTTTTGAATACAAATCTGCTTCTGTCCCCTTGTTCATCCGTTGCATCAGGAGTTTTTCATAGAGCAATGGATGGTAAGCACCCAACGTACAGGCAGGGTCATAGTATCGTTCATGGTAATGGCAGAGATCAGTCTGTCGGATGGAAGGGATGTACTCATAGATATTGATGCTATCACACAGTGCCATCATGATGACAATTCCTGGAAAACAGTTAAAAACACGTAGATTAATCAATAAAATTTTAAAGCCTTTTTTAAAAAAAATCATTAATTGCTAAATATAGTTGATTTCACCTTTCAGTAGCTGAAAATAGAAGTGGAGAATTGATCACAGAAAAAAGAAAATCACAAAATATTTACAGCACAGAATAAGAGCATTTGGCACATTATTTTCTCCTTACATCTGTGCGGGTGATAGATCAGATTCACATCCTACTATTGACTTCGGCTTCAACAACCATTTTTGCAAATGTTTACACATTCTAACAACCCTCTATAGAATAAGTCAAAGCTATAATAATAATCCTTGCATTTGATATAGCGCTTTTCACATCTTATCGACGTGCCAAAGCGCTTCACAGAATATACTGTAAAGTGAATTGACAGTATATTTGTGGGTGATTCGCGGCAGCCAATTGCACACAGCAGTGTCCCACAAACAGTTGTGGATTGAAATGAACAATTTTTTATTATTGTGGGTTTCTTTTTTTTGACAGATTATTATTAGGCGTGTGGAGTAATGAAACTTGCCCAAGGTTTCGCCCTGACCTGCCTGGATTCGAACACAGGTCTCCTCAGCTTGGTCTCCCCAACTTGCAAGATAAGTGCTCTAACCACTCAGCCACAGGAGCTGCAGCTATCTTTAATAGCTGATTCTAAAGGAAACTATTTACTGCTACTTTAGCAATTTTCCAATTAACAGGAGTGTGAATTCAAAGCAGCAGCTTGAAAAATCTATTTTGCTTTTTAACTCTCTTTAATCAAATTTCTTAAACATGTTCACAATTTCCAACATAACACAACTGAAAAGCATAGTACAATAAACGTTTGTTTATCCGTGACTCGATCAACTGTAACTTCCGTATAAACGGCATCTCAAAAAAAAGGTTCCGCACAATCACTATGGCGCATTTTTTTCCCACTCGTATCAGTATTTCAGAATGCTGCTACTAGTGCCTGAAGGTGGTGCTGCTGTTTTTCCCCTCACAGAGTAGCTCTGAATGCTGCTGGTAGTGCACTTCTGGGTTTGAGAGAGAGGCAGGGAGAGACAGAGGGTGAGTTGATTAATTTAAATGGAAAATGAGAGTAGCCACAAAGCAGCAAAACACACACACATACACACACACCCTGAGCAAAGCTTGCAGATCAATGCATATCGAAACCAGGAAAAATCACAGCCTTGGCTTTTATTTAAATAAAAAAACACACACCCCTGCAATGCCCGATCTGTGTTTTTAAAAATATATATATATATATTTTTACAGAGTGCAGTGTTTCAAGTTAGTGCATGCACACACGCACACGCACACTCACACACACACACACACAGAGGAATCACAAGGCTGTGTAATGGCCAGGCTCCTGAAAATATTAAAGATCAAATTTCTCCACTTTAGTAATGAACTGCAGACAGGATTCCCCTTTCACATAGGAGCTAGAGTGAGTCGAGGCTTTCGTTTCCGAAGGCAGGAGCCACTGTCCTAATCCTTCTTTATCCTCAGCAATGTGAAGTTTGCAATACATCTCAAGTCTGGTTTATTTTATAAATACCCTTTATAAAATATATATTTTATAGCTGCAATATATATAAAAAAACATACTCAGCGCCTCCCCTTACCCCAGTCTGATATTAAAAGCAAATTTAACTTTAAAAGTGAAATGAAATGCTTGCTTTCAATGCCGATCCTTGGATCATTTGGAAGGAAAGTTAAAAAAATCACGAGAGCGAGAGAGCTGTGAAAATAAATGAGTGAATAAGTCACTAATCCCAAAAAGGCAGCAAAAAAAAGCTAAATAAATAAAACAACTGAACAGTGACAGCGGCGGCCGCCACTCACTCTCTGCTTTCTCAATAACAGCACCCACAGCTCTCTCTGGAGTGGAGAGGGGGTGGGTTTGGAGCCATTGAGATGCCAGATTAACTCTGTGTGTGTGTGTGTGTGAGAGAGAGAAAGAATAAAAGGAGAGTACCCTTTTGATTGTGTGCTGTGTTTATAGACTGTAAGCGATATTTATTGCTTTATTGGTAAGTATCCATACAATATTCTGTTATTATTTAGTTTATTATTAATGTAGTATGTTTTAAAAAATTTAATAAATTTTTTTGTGTTGGGTTTTCGGACGAATATCCAGCACACGCATTGGCCAGGTCCCGAGGGTGCCGGTTAATGAGCTTTTACTGTATTACAATTTAAAAACCTTCATACAGGATTAGGTTGGAGATGAATTCCCTCTTCCTATTGCATAGTAACAGATACTGAAGGAAGAAAAGATTATAGAAAACTTTGCAATAAAAGAAAATGTGTTGAAACAGTATTGGAAGCATCAGGGTAGGGGGTGCCGGCTAAAATAATCCAAGAGACACAATGATTTAACCATGTTGGCTCCTTTAACCTGATAACCAAATTATTATTTTTTTCTTGAGGGATTATTATCAGGCTTGTGGAGTACGGAATCTTACCCTACCCTGCCGGGAATCAAACCCAGGTCTTTCGTTTGCAAGGCGAGTACTCTAATCACTGAGCTACAGAACTCCTTAACAACAACAACAAATTACATTTGTAGAGCCTTTCATATTGGGAGGACGTCCCAACGTGAAAGGCAACGTTAACTAAGCATTCAGAACTAAGTTACAGCTGAAAGAGATCCAAGAGGCAGATCAAATGTCCTGGAGCTCATCAGATTTCAATAACACATAAGCACTCTCTCATCCTGGAGAATTCTGTATGTGCAGAATTTAAATGCAGATGAACTGTATTTGGATTTGAACTGTCATTTTCAATCTCCGCCATTGTCGAGAATGTAAGATTTGCCTCCTGGCTTGGTTGGATTCCACCATGTTTCCCTGTTCATGAAACAATGACTATTTTTAAATCAGTCTGTGTGTGTGGGTGGGTGTGGGGGGGGGGGGGGGGCACCTTCAGCTCATCTATACTTTATTAAACTCTAGTGCGTCTTAGCTGGGCAGGCCACAACCACCTAGCGCTTTCGGAATAGGAAAGCAAAAATCCATCTTTGCATTGCAAGGATTCTTTATTTAAAAATCCACTTAAGAATTACCACATTTGACCTCAAATATTTGGGATGAAAGAAATGCAGGAATTATCATATGTTACGACTATTAGAATGTAAGGATTTGCTACGTGAAAAATACACTGCCAGGATGGTATGCCTTCTACCACCCTGAAAGTCGCTCGATGTATCATTCCTCAAACTATCCTGTAGCTCAGTGGTTAGAGCACTCGCCTTACAAGCAAGAGACCTGCGTTCAATTCGAGGCAGGGCAAAAATTTGGGCAAGTTTCCTTACTTCACATGCCTGATAATAATTCCTCAATTTTTTAAATGTTTTTTAAAATTGGTAATTTAAATCCACGCTGTATGCAGTCGGCTGCTGCATTTTGCCCACATACATACAGTATATTCTGTGAAGTGCATAGAGGAATCTAGAAGATGTGAAAAGTGCCCGAGATATTATTTCCTAGCAGAAATCTATCCCATTTGTTCTTGAAACAAAGGCTCCCACCATCTCCCTAGGGAACCATTTTTTTGCTTCAAGCCTGTTCCATAAGTTTATAAGATTAAACAGCTTCTGAAGGTCTACATTATCTTGCCCCTTCAGAATCTTAAAGACCACTATTATATCACCCCTTAACCTTCTCCAGTTTATCTAATGGGTCCTCAAAGTCCAGTCCTTCCAACTCTTCAATCATTTTGGTTACTCTCCTCTATATCCTCTCAATTACTGCAATATCCTTTTTATTTTGCGGTCACCAGAACTGCAACAACACCAAATAACACTTGTATAGCATCTTTCATGTTGGAAAGACATCCCAGGCTGCTGGACAATCAGAGGTTTTGGACCAAGACTGGGAGCTGGGGTCAGCAAGGGGGTGGGGGGTGGCCAAAGGCATGGTCGAAGAGGGACGTCTTCAGATGGAAGAGGAAGGTCTTTAGACAGGACTTGGAGGAGGCATAGGGTTTGTGGGATAGAGTTCCAGCATGTGGGGGCAGAGAGGCTGAAAGCCCAGCCGGATGGTAGGGAGGGTCGGGTGGAAGACATGGAGCAGGCCGGAGCCTGCTGATCGGATGGAGCGGACAGGTTGATAGGGGG
Organism: Hydrolagus colliei; assembly: GCA_035084275.1. Classification (NCBI taxonomy): domain Eukaryota; kingdom Metazoa; phylum Chordata; class Chondrichthyes; order Chimaeriformes; family Chimaeridae; genus Hydrolagus; species Hydrolagus colliei. Next base: position 11,355,040 of record CM068745.1, read on the forward strand.
TTAGCAGGTCAAAGAGGTAGGAGAGGGAAAGGCCATGGATAAGGATCTTGAATTAGATCCTCTGAGAAATGGGGAGCCAGTGGAGCCGGATAAAGGTGGGAGCAATGGGGTCGCAGAGCCTGGTGCAGGAGAGCTGTAGAGACAAGCTGTAGAGTTTTGGATGATTTGGAGAAGCGACCGGGTTCTTCCTTATCTACTGTTAGTTGAACAGAAGCGTGTAGAGTAAGGAAACTTGTCCAATGTTTCGCCCTGCCCAGGAATCAAACCCAGGAACTCTCACTTATGAGGCAATGCTCTCACCACCCAGTTACAGATCTCTACAAATTGATAGACTTATGCAAAGTATGAGTTATGTCAAACTTACATAGAATATAAACTCTTGAAGGGGCCTTGGAGAGATGTACTCCTCAGCGTCTTGGGACATCCTCCTGACATGAAAGGCGCCATACAAGTGTAATTTTGTTTTTGTTGTTGTATGCGATTATACAATGTATACAGATCTAACTTAACTGAGTTCTACAATCAAGAGCTGATTGATTGAAAATGGTTGCAATTTTGTTTGTACTGACTGCTGTAATTCATTTTCCCATCTCTCCTCTCAGTTTCGCAACTGTTTTCTCACTCTTCAAGAAGAGTCTTCAAGGCTGCAAAACCATTTCTGCATCTTCTGTTACAACCCAGGACCAAGTGAATATGAGGACATTTCGAACGAATCATAGAGGCCAAAACAAAGTAGCGTGCAGTGATTTGGAGATTTCAACGGAAAATTACGAACAGCTAATCTACAAACACACTGTGACAATAAGGCATGATTCAAGAAGGAGCAAATTACAGAGAACCACACAGAGAATCATATTTGTTCTTGCCTAAAATCCTTATGTAAAAAAAATTGTCTTTTTTTCTTCCCTCCTCCTTCTCCCGACTTGATCCAAATGGTTGGGCCTGATGCTGCCAGTGGTGCCTATTGATGCGTATTTGGGCCCATTAATTTGCTAAATGTAGAATGTGCCATTAAACTGAGCTCTTTGGTGCGTGGTGCACACGTGGTGAAATATTATCCTGTATCATCGTCTCTACCCAGTAATCCTCAAATGATTTATTTCTGGTAATACTACTACCAGTGGAGTCCTGCAGCTCAATGGTTAGAGCACTCGCCTTATAGGTGAGAGACCTGGGTTCGATTCCAGGCAGGGCAAAACCGTGGGAAAGTTTCCTTTGTCCACACGCCTGACAATAATCACTCAAGAAAAAAAATTGATAATTTTAATCCGCAACTGTTTGTGGGACACTGCTGCGCGCAATTAGTAGTCACATTTCATCCACAAATATACAGTCAATTCACTTTACAATATATTCTGTGAAGCGCTTTGAGGCTTCGAGAAAATGTGCAAAAAGCGCTATACAAATGCAAGAATTATTATTATAGCACCTTATCATGTCATTGAGATGTCTGAAAGAGTTTAACAGGATATGCTGTAAAGTGAATTGACTGTATATTTTGCGGGCGAAACATGGCAGATAATTGCGCACAGCTGTGCCCCACAAACAGCTGTGCAATGATTGTAACCCGGGTCCAAATCTTACTGCAGTGTCACCATAAAACAACAGCTGGAGTGTTCTACTGGCCATCAGAAAAGTAAAAAAAAGACCCACCCTTTCCACATGCTTCAGGCTTGTTATGGTTAAAGTTTACATTAGTACTGGACACAATGTAAAATAATCAGTGTGTGGGAACAGTAGAGTGTATAGCAATATCTGGCTTTGAGGACGAGATGAGAATACTCTTATGGGTAGCAGTGTCACCTGAATCCTTAATAATGTTCTCTTCTTTCTTTCACTCCCAAACAGACGCGATTTTCCATTAAGTGCAGCAACTGGAGTATGCGGCTAACTTCTCTAACATCCCATTGTTGTACATTCACTTGATCCACTTTCTCTGTGCTAATTTGACTGTAATTTCCCATTGGACTTCTGGTGTTTGCAGCTTCCAGCCTAACTTTCATCATCATCTTATACCCCACAGCTGAAGACCAATCAGCAGGAGTGGCTTGGATTAGTGCACATGAATGCCAGACACATTTCCTCACAGCAAGTTGGTATTGATGAGGGGAGAACAATACATACTTGCTGTTAAGGTCAATGCATTTAGAAAATAATGTCCTAAAGTGCTCAATTGGTTGCCGCATTCTCTTCTGCATCTATATGCTCCCTCTCATTGATGTCATCCGCAGATATGCGGTTAACTTAATATATGCGAATGACATCCATCTCTACTTTTCCAGCTCCAGCTGCAACGTTCTGTCATCTTATCTGTCGGACAGCAAGAGCTAGGTGAGCGCATATTTCCTGCAGTTAAATGTCGACAGGACTGAAGCCATACTGTTTTTCAGCAAACACACATTTTCTAAATTGCATTAGACAGACATTCATCATGAATATGATGAATACACATCTAATAGAATGGCAAAACAGACTCAAGGGATTAAATGGCCTATTCATGTTCCTATGCCCATCATTTTAATGGCAGGGTTTGAACCTTTGGACGCGGACAACAGCATAATAATGGGTTTCTACGTCATGGATGATTCAAAAACTATTTAATAAAGTAGGAAAAGATGGAGTGATTGAAAGGTTAAAATCAAACCATAATAGTCATTTTCTTGAGGGCTCAATTTTCATGCAGTGATATGTGACAACATCTTTAATGCAGTAGACACCCTTAATCCTTGTTCCTGAGTGTCAAGTGCCCTGTATTTATGTTAAAAAAAAACTATTATTTTGTTTGGAAAATCAAAGAGAAATGAACTTTCGTAAACTGTGAAAATGTATATATAAATGTTCAGGTTTCTTTCATTTATTTAGTGGTTTCTCCTTTAGCTATATGTTGTTGTTTGCCAGCTGCCTGATAGAAACACACATTTGATGATTTCATCACAAATAATTTAGCTTTGTCTTTTCATTGTATTTGTTCAGTACTTGTCGATGTAATTAGTTCGATGAATTTAAATGCCTCAAGGTGCACCGTCTCTGTGCTATTTGTATTTTCAAAAAGTTGAAAAATACTTCAATGTTAAAGCAACAACAAAATTACATTTATGTAGTGCCTTTCACCTTGGGAACTAACTCTTCCCCTTCCCCCTACCCCGGGATCCTGACTGATCAGTGATGATCACTAACACATTTCGAGCCAACCAATCCATTCTGGAAACCAGAAGTGTACGATGCGAGCGGGGGTGAAGGGTCGGGGTCGGGTTAGGGGGAAGTGGAAGGAGAGTGGGAGACGGGGAAGAGTTAGTGGGGCAGCCGAAGAGGAAGGTCTTGAGACCGGCCTTGAAGGAGGAAAGGGAGGAAGCGAGGCGGAGGGGCTGCGGGATGGAGTTCCACAGTGTGGGAGCAGAGAGGCTGAAACCCCGGCCGCCGATGGTTGGGTGGTTAGGGCGGTGGACACGGAGCAGGCCTGAGTCTGCTGAACGGAGGGTGCGGGCAGGCTGATAGGGAGATAGTAGGTCAGAGAGATAGGCGGGGGCAAAGCCATGAATGGCCTTGAAAGTGAGGACAAGGATCTTGAATTCAGTCCTCTGGGTGACGGGGAGCCAGTGGAGACGGGCGAGGGTGGGAGTGATGTGGTTGCGACGCCTGGTACAGGAGAGCACACAAACTGCAGAGTTCTGAATGATCTGCAGCCTGTGAAGGGAGGAGCTGGGGAGGCCGGCAAGGAGAGAGTTCCCGTAGTCGAGCATGGAAGTGATAAAGGCGTGGATGAGAGTTTCGGCATCATGGGGGGTGAGGTAGTGGTAGAGTCTGGCAATATTGCAGAGTTCAATGCAGTCAATTCACTTTACAGTATATTCTGTGAAGCGCTTTGAGACATCTAGAAAACGTGAAAAACACTTTAGCAAATGCAAGGATTATTATTATTATTAAGTGCAACCAACTTGACAATCAGAGGGAAAGATACACAGCAAGACACTCACATCCCAAACCTGAATGCCTTCAACCATCAATTCAGGATTGTGGAGGAGTATCTTCGCTCAGATCTTCATTCATAAGACAAGTCAACACTCCTCTCCACTGCATCATTTCCATCTCTCAGTATTGTAAAATTCTGGATGATATCATGCTGAATCTTTTCCTGTGTTTCTCCTCATAACTAAACCCCAACTCTTCAATGCATTCTGTTGCTCTTCTGCCACCTCCAACGTATCAGTGTTGCCAACTTCTGCCAACTAAACCATTCCCTTATACAGATGCTTAAAAGTATGCATAGTACAGATAGACCCCGCTTAACGCCCGGTTAACGAAAGTTCACTATAATGAGGGTTTCTATTTGTACCACCTATCCGGTTAACAAAGGCTGTGTTCGCTATAACGAATGTTTACACACACTTTAAATCTCGCAAGCTTCTCGTGCGCAGCTTCTCATGGGTAGCGTCTCTCCCGGTTGCCACAGCAACACACCCTCAGTCTTTAGCGTGCCTCAGTTAAGCAGTGCAGTGCAGCCCCTCCCATATGGGAGGAGCTTAAGCAGCAGGATGCTTCGTAGCTTCAATAATAGTAAGTCGAGGACTGTCTGTATTTTATTGTTTATTGTTGTATTTACTAACATTTTAATATTTTATTGTTGTATTTAAAGTTGTGTAGCCTTCAATAGCAGTTATATCTACCTTAGGCCTTCGCTAGTACAGATTGAGCGTCCTGAATTCGGGCACGTAGCCGAGCCCAAGTTAGCGTATTTCCGGACTTCGGAATGCCAGAAGCGCGTCATGTGTCCGGAAATGCTGGGGCCCAGGTTGCGATATTTCAGTGCGGTGACTGTGAAGACCTGGCCTGGAGCAGATAGGATTGGTGTTTTTATTCTTACAATTCTTGTCACATTCCGGATTCCTGAACTCCAGATTTTGGACTCAACCTGTACACCGAAAATGTTAGCGCTAAGAACTAAACTGATTTTAGCGGGGAGGCTCAGGTCGGGGTGGCGTTTTGGCTGCGGCCAAATACAGTTAGACTCTCGCTTAACTAAATTTTCGCTTAACAAAGGGTTTTAATATCCCTAACCCCTTCGTTAAGCGGGGTCTACCTGTACTCCAAATGTGACTTCACTGCTGATATACACAATGTTGCAATAAATTCTTTAGGTTTTCAATGAAAAGTATTGGAGCCATAATTTAGTATTTCATTTTCTTTCAATGTAAGTTCATTATTGACAGGAATACATCAGTGAAGGAACAATAGAACAATTATACTCAAATTCTTTTGTTTCTGCATCTGTGTTAATGGATGTGTTTAAGGCTGCCTAATGCAATTCGCATTCCATTTATCTACAATGTAAACCATCTGCATACAAGCAGCAGTACTTCTGCAGGTCAATAATAGTGAGGGATTTGCAGTCCATTAAGCCAATCCTTGATCAATTCCACTACTGGTGAATTCACCTTCCGACACTAATACACAGTATAAAATTCAATTGCCATTTCAATCATCTTTCCAACTAGACAAATATTTGATCAGTCAAGTCAATAATATTACCCTGTTATTCAATAGGCATATGTGGGAGCAACGACACTAGAATACAGCACATCCTGATTACTGCATTGCAACAACAACAACAACAACAAAATAATATTTGTACAGCACCTTTCACGTCTAGAGGATATCCCAAGGTGCTGGACGATCAGTGTTTCAGACTGAGCTGGGGATTCAGGTTGGTGGAGGGTGGGTGGTGGGGGGAGGTGGGTGACCAAAGGCACGGTTGAAGAGGAGGGTCGTAAAGGAGGCAAGGGAAGGGGTGAGGTAGAGTACCAGAGGGTGGGGGCAGTATGGTTGAAGGCCAACCTGCCAATGGAGGGACGGGGACGTGAATCAGGGTGGAGCACACTGAGTGGAGGGAGCGGGGAGGTCGGTAAGGGGGTTAGGAGGTCACAGAGGTAGTCAGAGCAAGGCTAAGGAGGGACTTGCACTTATATACAACAACAGCTTGCATTCTTATAGCGCCCGTCATCCTAGAGCATATCAGGCTAAACTATATGAGTTCAAAGTCCCAAACTTCCAACTCAGCGGTGGTAATAATGGAGGATGGGGGCAGGGACAGGCACAAATGCTACAAATCAATCCAGGCTAATATACAAAATAATCAATTAAAACTTGAACAATATTTCCCTTGATGTTCTGCACGGCTGATGAACACCTTCTAGTTAAACTGTATGGCAGAACAAAGAGAAAAGATTTACTGACCAATGAAACCAGAGGATGGAGGGTTTGGTTGGATCTTTTCCTGAGTATTCTCCTGGATGATGTCCCAAAGCTGCCAGAGGAATCTTGGATGAAGAATGTAAAAGGGTTGGGACAGGTTCCTCCTTCGATATCTCAAATAAGGCGTGAACAGATTGTAGTCTGGTTTCTTATACCACTGTAAAGCAAAGGGGATGCATTAAAAACAAAATTGATAGGGTGCAACATTATTTACAGGAATCAGCCCTCTCTTTAATTTTAGAACAGTATAAAAAAAGTGAATTATTTATTCCAGCACCAGAATATAGGGAGATTCACATTGGTAGAGGGGCCCCCAAAATAACATTAGCTATTATAATTAGACCAAAGGTAGTTAGCACTGAAATCAGAACAATGTACTGTTGTGGGTGTGCTGCATTGTCAAGCTTGCCAATCTAAATTGTAAATGAATGTTGAAAAGGGAGTTTCCCCCCATGTGCTGAGCAACAATCCCTCAAATAAAATTAGTCATTCAGTGCATTGCTGTTTGTGGGACATTGTTGTGTGCAAATTGGCTGCCACATTCATCCACAAAAAAAAACAATCATTGCACTTTAGTTTAGTTTGTGAAGCAATTTTGAGACCTCCGCCTGATGTGAAAGGCACCAAACCAAATAGGATTAGTATTATTGCTAACAATCCTTACATCGATATTGATAATAAGTCAAGGAGAGTTATCCATATATGTATTCAAGCTACACATGGAATGTTGTAGATGGTATACATATGATGGTATGAAACTGTGGTGTGAATATTCTTAAGCATGATGATGTGTCAATGAACAACCAACTGATCAAAAATAAACACCTTTCTCCATATCCTTCCACCGTCTCTTGGGTTGGAGAAAGAGCTAGGGAAATTTTTTTAAAAATCTGCTGTTACCTAATAAAATGGGGGAACATGCTTGATGGGTTGAATGGCCTACTTCTGTTCCTATGTAACTGAAAATATTACCATGATTTGGACTGCAAAATTGAGGAGGTACCAGTACAATTGTTCCAAAGTAACTATTAGATAATCAGCTCAGGAAAAAATCCAACCAAACCCTCCATCCTCTGGTTTCTAATGAATGCTAGAATGCTAATGAATTGCAGCTACACTTAGCCAGCCTCAGAGAAGTTCCCTTTCTGCTCCCAACCAACCCCTCAAAACAAAACGGAGAGGAAAAAACATAATTGATTATTATTAAAGAAAATCAGTTTTGTGTTCTCTCAATCGTTTTTTGGTAACTTTTATTATTTGATGACAATTGTCCATTTGTAATTTTCAATTTTGTCCAAAAAAAAGTCAATTCACTTTAAAGTGTATTCAATGAAGCTCTTTGAGACGTCTCAATGATATAAGGCTCTGTATCAAATGCAAGTATTATTAGTACTGCAGTAATACACCTCCAGTCTAGATGCCATTTTTTCCAGACCACCTGATTGGCAGATGTGACGGTGATCGTATCTCATCAGTCACTGTTGGCAGCCTCTGAATACAAGCAATTTGACAGCAATATACAACAACAAAATTACATTTGTAAAGCGCCTTTCACGTCGGGAGGAGGTCCCGAGGCACTGGATAGACAGTATTCCAGACCCGAGCTGGGGGTAGGGATTGGGTAGGGTGAAGGGCAGTGGGGTGGAATGAGGTTGATTGAAAACACGGTTCAAAAGGAGGGCCTTGAGGTGGGTCTTGAACAAGGCAAGGGATGGGGCAAGGCGGAGGGACTGAGGGATGGAGTTCCAGAGGATGGGGGCAGCATCTTGAGACGTCCTCCTGCCATGAAAGGCGCTCTATAAATGTAATTGTGTTGTTGTGTTCAGTGGCTGAAGGCCTGCTCGCAAATGGTGGGGAGAGGCAGGGGATGTGAAGTAGGCTGGAGCCCCCTGAGCGGTAGGAATGGGCAGGTTTGTAGGGGGTTAGGAGGTTACAGAGGTGGGGGGGGGGGGGTGGGGGAGAAGCAAGACCAAGGAGAGCTTTGAAGATGAGGGCCACTGTGTCCTCCGTGTAATGGGAAGCCAATCAAGTTAGGCGAGGATGGGAGTGATATGGTCACAAAGCCTACAGTGGGAGAGCACATGGGCTGCAGAGTTCTGGATGATCTGTAGCCTGTGGAGGGAGGAGTTGGGGAGGCCGACAAGTAAGGAGTTTGCAAAGACAAGCCTGGATGTTATGATGCATTAATGAGCTTCTGCGGCCTGCGCTGTGAGACAGTGGCGGAGCCAGGCAATGTTCTGGAGGTGGGGGAAGTCAGTGCAGGTCATGGCATGGAAGTTGAGTAGAAAGAACAGTTGAGAGTTGAACAAGATGCTAAGTTCTGGACTGGCTCAGTGAGATGGAGTGTGCATCCATGGATGGTAATGCTGTCAGCACCTGAGATGTGGAGGCACTGACATGAGCCGATCAGGAGGGCCTCGGTCTTGTTAACATTCAACTGAAGAAAGTTAGCTCTCCTCCAGGAGTTGATGTTTGAGCCCGGGTCGCAGATGGACATAATGCCATTTGTCAGTTTGACCAGAGCTGTTTCTGCGCTGTGCTTGGCATGGAAACCTGATTGGAGGGGTTCATGAAGCTGCTGTCTGCTCAGTTTGGCTACACTGGTACCATTATGAGGGTAGCTAATGTGTTACTTGGCTAGAAATTGAATGATAAAGATACATTTTATTTCTGTAGCTCAGTGGTTAGAGCACTTGCTTTGCAACTGAGAGACCTGGATTTGATTCCCGACAGGGCAAAATGTTGGGCAAGTTCCCTTACTACTGCTGTGTGCAATTAGCTGCGGTGTTTCACCTACAAAATATACAGTCAATTTACAGTTTATTCTGTGAAGTGCTTTGAGATGTCTTTCAGACTTGATAAAGTGCTATTTCAAATGCAAAGATTATTATTATATTTGTATTGGAATCAGCAACAAATATATATTGTGCAAATACAACATACATTTCCTTTATAATAAGAATACTTCTTTTAATGTTATACATGTATTTATTATTCCTCCCTTTGAGTATTATTTCTTTCAGAAGCAGACCACTAACGTCATTAAAAATGCCTCTTCCAGATCAGCCCTTTATAATAGTCAGTACTTTATCAGGATTGTGAGAGTGCATCTGTATTTGTGCTGTTAAACCTTTTAAAATTGCTTCCATTTACAAACCAATGTACAATAATTCTTTAATCAACACCAAAAGCGCCACACGTGTGTAAAGTGAAGTGGTATGTTTTCTGTACGCTAAATCAACCAAATTGCACAGTCTCCACAACAGGCAAGAAGTGCTCAACCAATTGAAGAGTCCGTAGCTCAGTGGTAAGAGCTCTCACCTTACAAGCGAGAGATCTATGTTCAATTCCAGGCGGGGCGAAACCTTGGGCAAGTTTCCTTACTCCACACACATAATAATGATCGCTCAAAACCCCGTAATAAATTAGTCATTTCAATCCACAACTGTTTGGGGGACACTGCTGTATGCAATTGGCTGCCGCATTTTGCCCACAAATACAGTCAATTCACTTTACAGTATATTCTGTTCAGCACTTTGAGACGTCTAGAAGACGTGAAAAACGCTATACAAAATGCAAGGATCATTATTATTAATTCATCTGGGAGAATCATTTGTCACGACAATAGGAAAAGCCGTCTTTCCAATTGAATATGACCATGTGGTCCCATCATAATGTCCTTCTTTGTAATGCGTATTCAGTTATAATATGATTGCACCTTCGACCCTGTTCACTGCACATGCACACAGCGAGTAGCACATGCCAGTAGCTTTCTTACTAAAATGGCTGACTTTCGAGTTATTAGCTTGCCACTAATGGCATTTCCTGCATTATGTGCACAAGAAGTGGTGGTAGAGGAAACCTGATGATCCAGATATTGGTCATTTTTTTTTAAGCATGGGAACCAACCAGTGGGCAGCAAGTGAGCTCACCACAGGCACAGTGAAAACAGCCATCAGACCATGCTGTAGTGTGGGTTGCAAATTTATTGATCCAACCAACACATTATAATGAGGCCTCACTGCGATCTGTAATGCCTTCAACAGGCAGACAAGACCTTGATCTAATGTCTCTTTCTGAATCAGACACCCACTTGCATGGTTTCAACAGGTTTCGAACATGGAGATGAAAAAGAATTGCTGAAGATCCCATCCTTTGGATAAGGTGTTAAACCAAGATCCCATTTGTCTGTTCAGTTCAATGTTAAAGATACCATGGCACTATTCAAAGAAGACAATGGGGTCTCTCCCACAGTCCTGGCCAACAATCCTCCAGACAACATTAGTCAATCATTTCATGGCTGTTTGTGGGACATTGCTGTTTGCAAATTGGCTGCGGTGTTTACACACAAGGTACACAGACACTCTACTTTGCAGTAAATCCTGTTAAGTTCTTTAAGACATCCTCTCTATATGAAAAGCGCTATATCAAATGCGAGGATTAATTATATGGAGGGCTCTCTATCAAATGCAAGGACTAGTACTATAATGCAAATTTATAATCTGTACATCTGATATAGTGCCTCTTTCATTAGAAGGACCATCAAATTTGCAGCATGAATACACAAGCAGCTCAAAATGCTGATTTTATAGCTGAGTTGCTATAGTCTGCGGGAGATAAAATGATTTGCGTTTCCAAAAAGGCATGCCATTATGGCATTGACGATGATGTAAGTTAATAAGCATCTTTAACACTGCTGGAAGCAAGCAGGAGAGTTTCGTGGAGCTGGAAGCCAGAATTATACCAGTCATTCATTATCATATTTACCAGGACATTCAAACAGACACTTCGCAGAGAACCCCAGGGAAACCCCACTTACCTCCACCGAAAGAAATATATTTTAAAGGGGGGTCTCCACTGATTGCCTGAGTGGAGACCAGTGATTGCCTGGTCTCCACTCAGGCAATCACCACTGGATGGCGCTCTCACACATGATCAAAAGACAAGGGAAAAGCTTGATAGAACTGCGTTATTGAGTCCAATTAAAAACGAAGTCAGATGCACGAAGGATGTTATGTTTTGCAAAATAAATATAAATTTTAATGTTTAAAATGCGGTAAATATTGCTCCTTCCTCTTTTTGTTATTGAGTATGCGTGGGACGCCACCGTGGCAATCGAATAATTGGAGATACTCTTTTTAAAGGCACTTGAATCCTTCGAAAGGGCAAAGGGCAGAGTACAATTTGCTGAATCCATCCACTGCAATTTGAATCCAGAATCCATAGTTTCTGGATTCAATTCCAAAGGGATTTCTAAGAACTGTTAAAGGACCGGCTTCCAAAGCAAAGCTGGTGAGAATTTTCCAAAATTCTGCACAACCTCTGGAATTTCTATGTATAGGTGGGATGCATGGAATTCTCAGTTTGGTTTGGATACTCTTAAGCATAGTGATAGGTTTCCTCATGTGTCAAGACACCCGGCTGAGCAAAAGAATACCATGAGAAATGTTAGACCTCTGGAAAACAGGAAATAATCCATCAGAGATGTCAGTTTCAGTCCCACTTACCTTAATGAGATTTACGGAGTAAGGCGCAGGATCCCAGACCACTAAAATAATATTCTTGTACAGAGCATTATTAATAAAATTGTATTTTGAGTTTGCAAGTATCTGAAAAATAAGATGCAAACAAAATAGCTTTTTCTAAGATTTTAATGAAATAACTCATTAATCTACAACAATAGCTTCAATTTGTCAATAAAGCAACCACACAAATACTTAACACATGGGATGAGATTATACATTGAGGTTCATAAATCAATATTTTAAAAAATCAAAATTACTTTAATGGAGAAAATAAATTCCACAGGATTTTTAAATTAATTTTAGGAAAATGAATGTGCTAAAATATCAATTTAGAATATTATATTATATTAGAGCTGTAAATCAGATTATGCCACACACACAAAAAAAAAAACACTCCCACTTTTTCACAATCCACAAAAGCAAACTTTTCATTAAAAGCGTCTTACTGATGGGAAAATCTCCAGAGTGAAAAACCACAAGACATTTAATCAAAATGCCACTTTGAATTGTATGCCGAATACTTTTAATCTAACTATATAAATACTATATATATTTATATGTATATACACAGTATTTATATAGCGCCATTTACACAGGAAAGCATCTCAGAACCAACTCCTTGCATTTGATATATGGTTTTACAGGTCGGGAGAATGCCTCCCTGGAATTCATAGTAAAATGCATTAAGTAGCAGAATCAATTCAACCCTCTGTGTTGATCTCAGTTGTCCAGATCACAAGTCAGACAGATGCAGAGACCTGGTTTGGTTTGAGATTCTCTCCTGTATGAAGGCCACTAAATAACGGCAAGCTGTTATTGTTATGTTTGACAGACCAATCACCCTGGCTCATTAGCAAGACATAGAGGAGCAGTCCATCCACTGGTACCAAGGATTCTTCCCACCTGGCCCCTATTAACCCTGCAAGACGATTCCCAATGGCTAGGGTAGGGCTAGCTGGAGAAGCAGTGGGAACAGTGCTTTCATTGGAAAGCTATTTAACCTGGTAAACTCCTGCAGTACCCCAACACACATTCTGAGATTCCCAAACCAACCTCCGCCTAATAAGCCCTGGGTATTAGGTAAACAGGGAGAGAGTGCACATTTCCATTACTGCTACAGGGTCATTCCCATGTGTAGTCGACACAGATATGTGAAATTCTACATCTGTTTACTCTTAGCGCCTTGGGACGTCCTCCTGATGTGAAAGGCACTCTACAAATGTAATTCTGTTGTTGGTGTTGTTATTGTTAAGAATGTGAGAAATTTTGGCACCTTTCTCCCCCTGTCCCTGACTCGCCCCGGGATCCATTATTGTAAAGCGCTCTGAGAGGGCGCTAAATAAATCGAAGTTGCTGTTGTTGTCACTTAGGCGACCAAAAAAAGTGTAGTGTCTGGTTTTGTAGGTGGATTTAAATAGCATGCAGCAATCCGCAACAAGTTATTTGAATCAAAGCTTTTCTAAACTATGTAACCAGGATCAAAAATATAATGCAATATCACATTTTTCACCCCTGTTGTTTCCAGAAGCCCACTGATCATATTCCTTCCTTCATAACTTCTCCTGTGCCCTCAATAGATAAATTAACCAGAAATGGTTGAAGTATTCTAACAACACTACAGACATAACAAAAGGGCAACATAGTGTTAGGTGTAAGGTTTTAAGAGAGGTCACTTTTCTTAGGAGTAGGATCAATATTAGCAAATTGCCAAGGTGAAGGGTCTGGGAAAAAGAAATAGTTTAAGGCAGATTAATGAAGGGAGATTCTTTGCTAAATTCACCAAGACGAGTTGGACAAGCTGTCAGACCGCATATACTACAACTTAAAAGAGAAAAGGGTGTGGGAAATTGTATGGAGGAAGTTTGGGAAAGAAACTAACTGTGTGAGGACAATATATGATATTAAAATGAACAGGGATGCAAAGCATTGAATACAACAACAAACTAATAGAGTAGAATAGAGATTGAGAAGATGCCAACATTCTACAGATAGGAGGAACAAAGCGGAATAGGATCTAACTGGGGGCTGTCTCCATTAGAGCACTGTAGGGCTCCATATTGGGTCTCTTGTTGTTGTAATATTCATCAATAACATTAAGCCAGTCTAACCCCATTCTAGGGCAGCTCCCTATAATGATGATGTTGCCTAATGAGTTAATGAGTCCTACCAACTGCACCAGGTAATATCACAATGAGCCCTACCCTTAACTTGTTTAAGGACAGTACCAGAGATAGAAACGGAAAGAAAAATAAAGTGCAGATTCACTCACTTGAGAGTTGAGAATCCTGATCGTGGTTTTGCTTCCAACATCTTGCTCGTAACGTTCTGTTGGTGCTGCATTGAATCTCATAACTGCATCATGTGAATCTAAGAAGGGAGAAAAATGGCTTTTACATCAATCTTTTCAAAAGGTAATGAGAAGCAAACTATAGAACACTATTTTATATAAATCTGTCCTAAGAGAATCTCAGGCAACAGTTACTCTTGGGTTCAATCCCATTTGGAAACAACAACAACAACAACAAAATTGCACTTGTATAGCGCCTTTCACGTCGGGAGGACGTCCCAAAGCGCTGAACAGTCAGGTTGTGACCGGAGCGGAGGGGGTGAGGGTTGGGGTTGGGTGAAGGGGAAGGTGAGTGGGAGAGGGGGAAGAGTTAGTGGGGCAACCGAAGGCGTGGTCGAAGAGGAAGGTCTTTGAGACCGGCCTTCAAGGAAGAAAGGGAGGAAGCGAGGTGGAGGGGCTGAGGGATGGAGTTCCACATTGTGGGAGCAGAGAGGCTGAAAGCCTGGCCACCGATGGTTGGGCAGTTAGGGCGGTGGACACGGAGCAGGCCTGAGTCTGCTGAACGGAGGGTGCGGGCAGGCTGGTAGGGGGACAGCAGGTTGGAGAGATAGGCGGGGGCAAGGCCATGAATGGTCTTGAAAGTGAGAACAAGGATCTTGAATTCAATCCTCTGGGTGACGGGGAGCCAGTGGAGATGGGCGAGGGTGGGAGTGATGTGGTCGTGAAGCCTGGTGCAGGAGAGTACACGAACTGCAGAATTCTGAATGATATGCAGCCTGTGAAGGGAGGAGCTGGGGAGGCTGACTAGGAGAGAGTTCCCGTAGTCGAGCCTGGAAGTGATAAAGGCGTGGATGAGAGTTTCGGCGGCATGGTGTGTGAGGTAGTGGCAGAGTCTGGCAATATTCCGGAGGTGATGGAAGTCTGTGCCGGTCATTGAGTGGATATAAGGGAGGAAGGATAGTTCGGGGTCGAACAAGACGCCCAGATTCCTGATTGCCTTCGAGAGGTGGAGAGAGCAGCCTTGAACGCTGATGTTGTCAGCGCCTGAGGTGCGGAGGCGCTGACATGAGCCAATCAGGAGGGTTTCCATCTTGTTGACGTTGAGTTGTAGGACTCAATGTCTGACAGACATGCAGTCAGAACGCCAGAGGTCCTGGAATCAAGGGTTGACATGGATAGGTAGAGTTGGGTATCATCCATGTACGTGTGGAAATTCACCCCATGTCTGCGGATGATGTCGCCCAGGGGGTGAGTGTGGAGGGTGAAGAGCAGGGGGCCAAGGACAGAGCCCTGGGGAATGCCGCATGTGACTGTTTGGGGGCTGGCGGAGAAGCCATTGGAGGAGACAAAGTGAAGGCGGTGGGAGAGATAGGACCGGAACCATTCGAGGACAGAGCTTGCAGGTTGAGGAGGGAGGAGAGGCGGTGGAGGAGGATAGCATGGTACACGGTATCAAAACCAGCGGAAAAAAGCTCTGAAGCAATGAAAAATCCACATGGTTTTAGCCTGTAAGATTATTTTATCTTAATTAAAGACTGCACATAAATGAGAAAGTATGTAATCTCAGTCTTAATTTGCATGCCAATTTTTAAGAGTTCATAAAAAGATTTATCTTAACTTAGAAGCTGTCTTATTTTAAAGAACTGCAGAAAACCAACTTCCAAATTAAGACTGAGTTTACAAACCTTCCTCAATCTTAAATTTTAACAGACAATTGTCTTCCAGGCTAAGAGCGGGTGGAAATTTAAATTTTGGATGTGTAGGTTCTACATTGAGGACAGTGCACTAAAAATATAAGCACAAATCACTTCACTGCCACACTAATTGGGATGTATCGACAAGAATTAATGTGTTTCATTGCTTCGGTTTTTAGTTAATAAGCACATGAATACAGAACTAAAATAGTGTCTCACTAGCTTGATGTTTGAAAATACATTATAACAGTATTAAAGTAGTCAATGTAGACATACAAGGAGAGAATTAACACAAATGGTAGAAAACAATCATATTTTCTATTCTGTATTTTCCTTGTTAGGTTCACTGAGAACAGCTAGCAAACAGTCAGCGAGTGTCTCAATGTGAAAACTACCAATGATGAACACAGATGAAAACTATGAATGCCAGCCAGAAAAGTTTTATTCCACTTCGGAAACATGTTAGATTGATGAATACTCGAGTGAGTGTAGAGTAAATGCGGAGGAAAGAGCAGGGCAATGGGATTAGAGCAGATTGCTCCAGTTGGAAACTGGCACCAGCCAATAGACACATTGGCATGAAGAGTCTCTTTCTGTGCCATAAACTTTCTGGGATTCTTTTCCAACAGAAAATGTTTCCCCTTAAGGTCAATGCAAGGCATCGCCATGTTTGTATCTCTGGTACTGTCCAAAAAGTAAAGCGTGACATAACTTTCTCATGCATTAAATAATAATCATTGCATTTCATATAGAAGCCTTATCACCACTTTGAGACATCTCAAAAGCACTTCATAGAATAATAACAATCCTTGTATTTTGATACAGTGCTTTCACGATCTCTAGACATCTCAAAGCACTTCACAGAATACACTGCAAAGTGAATTGATTGTAAATTTTGTGGGAGAAACGTGGCAGGCAATTGTGCACAGCAGTGTCCCACAAACAGTCATAGATTGAGAAGGCCAATTTATTATTTTTTTGAGGGATTATCAGGTGTATAATAATAATATAGAATATTCTCTGAAGTGAATTGACTATTTTGTGGACAGAATGCAGCAGCGAATTGCGCGTAGCAATGTCCCACAAACAGTTAGGATTGAGTGACCATATTTTTATTACTTTTTAAAAAAAAGTGATTATTACACCTGGAAAAAACGATCTGCCAATCAACAAACAACCGGGTTCCTCCTTACTATCTCCTGTTAGGTAAAACAGAGGCCTCTACAGTAAGCAAACTTGGCCAACATTTTGTCCTGCGGGAATCCAACCCAGGTCTCTTGCTCGTGAAGTGAGTGCTCTAACCACTGAGTTACATAAACTCATCATCCATCAAGGTAACTTGTGGCACATGCATTTGGTTCCAAGTGAACTAAATGCAGAGCTGTATAGTTGTAGTGAATAGTCGTGCTCTACAATCCAAAAAGGAGTTACTGACCGGCCTCTTGCCTCTTATATTAAAAATTATATTTAAAAATTCACCTTAGGAAGCCGTCACAAAATGTTCATTTTTAAATTTTGCACATGGCAAAATAAAGTCTCCTACAGTTCTTCTTGTAATGGTTCAACAAACAAGAGATTTAGTCTTTAGTATCATTTTTTCAGAGTTGGATTTGTTATCTGTTCTGAATAATTTTGATTTGATTTTTCAAGTTCAATGTGTTATGTCTCAAATCACATCCGATATATGTGATAATGCACCCTTGACACACCTTACAATTTTCAGCCCCCATTTGTTTCAATACCATTGGAACGATCACTGCAGCACCACAGGCACTAATTTATCTTCACTTCAAAAAATACAACTGGACAACAATAATTGCAATAGCCCAAGTGGTATTACAATACAAACCTTCTCAGATGTCTTAACCTACAAAAACAACACTTTCTCTTTAGTCGCTCAAGTGATTAAGATGGTTTTGCCTCCAAATTATGGGAGATGCTTTCGGTGAAACTTTCCAACAAGTCCAATGGAAAAGGCAGGAATCAGCCTCCTTCCCCTGGATACCTTCTCTCTCGCTCCACCTGAAACTGACAAAAACTTACCTTCTACGGATTTGCCCGAGTTCAAATGTCAATAGCCTTGGATTCAGACTCGGATCCCCTACCTGTGGTCGAATGCTTCAGTTAACAGGTCAAGAATTTTGTAAGAGGTTTTTAGTTAACGGAAAAAATACAAAAGCATTAAGGTTATCAGATCAAATCAAGTCAGTTACATTACCACCCAAACCGGTGTAGGAATCCATACCGTTACCACAGCTCATGGGCCCGCTCGCTACAGCACTTGTGTTGCCCATAAATGTCAATAGAAAATAGACAAATAATGGAAGTACTCAAGAGAAGGAACTTTTCCATTTCTCCGAATGAAACAGTTTTTCCAGAAAAGGAGACTGCTGTTTCTGTGTATTTTGCTACTGATGAGAGGGTAGGCAGTAATCGCTGAGAAGCAATCATCAGCAATTCAAGTGCACAGAATGGGAAAGGCTCTTTGTGTTAAGTACACTTTGGAAGTTCCAATCATCCAGAAACACTACACTACTGATGACCACCTCCACTACCGTGAAGGACTCTGAGACATTTCTACGAAGGACGCTAAATGTATATTGTTGTCTTCTTGGAGGTTTTACCTCAGATTATTTGCCTCCGTTTGCAGATAACATTTGAATACTTGTGAAAAGCTGTTCAAATTATGAGGGCCACCCATCCAGAAAGATAACGGAAATACATTTATCACAGATTTCACACAAATCTATTATGAAAAGTCATGCATTTCATCCAGAGAACTGAGCTAATGCCTCTTGCGCCAGCAGGCACCGTTAGCCTTTCTCCACTTAGATATGGGGACACCCACCACTGAACTTAATAATGCTTGCATTTGATATAGTGCCTTATTCACAGAATATACTGTAAAGTGAATTCTCTGTATTTTTTTTAAATGGCAAAATGCGGCAGTGTCCCACAAACAGTCATGGATTTATATATTTTTCAAAGGGATTATTACCCTCGGAAAGTCCAATTGACCAACTGGTTTCCCATTTACTGCTAGGTAAACAGAGGCGTGTAGAATGAGAAAACTTGCCTACGGTTTCGCATTGAACTAATTGATGTGTGCCTCAAGAGACTAAGTTCCTACAATGACTTATCTGGCAGTACTTGCACAAGCAGGACTGTGTTTACAGTGTCCAATCTTTAACATTTCAAACACTTGGGCTATGTCCTCTCTCAATGTTTTCTCCAAGGAAAACAAGCTCAGTCCTTTGAGCTCAATCATTCTGATCATTTTTCACCAAGCATATCCAGCATATCCATGCCCTTTTTGAATACAGGTCACCCAAAACTGCAGATAATATTTAAACATAACTTTACCAACTGAATAATTAAAATTCATGTAAAACCAGGTTATAAATTGGGCCTAATGTCTTTGCTTTGTTGATAACAATCTCATGTTGAACAAAAATTGTCAATAATCAAATCCAAATACTTTTTTCCAACTTTGGATATCAGTCCATGGGTCTGTACACATTTTCAGTACATAAATTGCTCAGTCACCCTCTTCACAAGAATCCAGGATACATGATCCACCAAGCCATGAAAGAGACAAAATATATATTTTTAAAAGAAACGCATGAAAAATGCAATTGTTTGTGTAAGATTCTAGAATTCAGTCGAGTGCAGTTGCAACTGAAGAAAATGGAAGAGATGCTTTGAGTTAAAAGAATGCAACACTTGCAAACTACGTATAGCTAGGCTCATTGTGACTTCCGGTTGCTCCTGAAATTGCACAATTCACCACCAGATTCTCTCTATATTTAGTGTGTCCAATTATGTTATTCATAGTTTTTCTCCTCATTGTTGAATGCCTCTCTTCCTTTAGTTTTGGGTGGTCCCACGGCACCAGTATCCCACTAACTGGCCAATACTCATGTGTGAGTCTTGGTAGCAATGTGTCAGCGATAGAGGAGAAATGTAGAAGGCAGCTTGACTGATTCCCCCACCTGGTTGTTATTCTCCTCCTTAATCCTGGGAAGGCATGGCCAATTTAGCCTCCCTTGTAGTCCTCAGGTGAAATCAGCAAACTTAACACTGACTCTATTGATTAGAGCTGCCCTATTTCACTTTAAAAAAATTCATTATAAAGGCTGGGAAAGGCCAAGTTACAGCTGGAGATTTGCTTTCCAACCATCTGGTCAACTTTATCAAGCGCTCCTCCACCAGGACAAGACTCAAGCCAAAATGCAACTTCTGGTTCACAAGTGGTGCATTTTCAACCTCATTGCCTTGAAAAACATCTACAGTTTAACACACTATTGTTCATCCCACAAAACACAATTGGGTAGTCAGTACCTTCACAATAACGCACTTTGTATAGAAAAGTAAAAAGTGACCATGAAACTCAGTGTGCAGATTGAACCTTTTTCACAGAAAATCCATGATGTCTGTTAAATTAAAGGCAAAACAGTAAAGTGCTCATTCCTGGCTTGGATATATCGTTAGATTTGACCTATAGAAAATGGGTTTCTTCCAGTGATCAGACTGCTGAAACTACTTTCCACTTACAGAACTTAGATACAAGAAATAGACTCAACACCCAATATAGAATCTAAAACTCTATTGGTTATTGAAGAGAATGGACTGATAACTGAAGGCAATTATAATGTGAAAGTACATCTGAAATAAAACATACAAATCTGAATGTGTACAACATTTAATTTGTAGTGAAAGGAAAAAAGTTTGCAGGGTTGCAAATCTCTTTACTACCATGAGGTGGCAGATTTGCTCTTCTGTCCTTCAAGTCCTTTAGTGGACACTGCAGTGTTTTGTTATTTGTTCTTTTTAAACTTCCAGTGCAGATTTCTGCAAGATGCACTTAAAACCATTGGCATGATACCTGGAATTAAGGTACTGAGCTATGCTGAGAGGCTGGGCAAACTTATCTTATTGTCTAGATAATAATAATCCTTGGATTTAATGTAGCACTTTATCATGTCTTCTAATGTCTCAGATCGCTTCACAGAATATACTGTAAAGTGAATTGACTGTATATTTGTGGGCAAAGCTCAGCAGCCAATTGAGCAGTGTCCCACAAATAGTCATGGATTGAGTGACCAAATCATTATTATTCTTCCACTTCCTACTCCTAGAAAAGCGATCCTACTCCTAGAAAAGCGACTTATTGCTGGGTCAATAGAGGCATGTGGAATAAGGAAACATGCAGAACAACAGAATGTTAAAATAAAATATGGCCAACTGGGTGACTTGACACATGTGGAAACTCATCACCACACTTATTCAAACCAAATATATTCATACCACCTATGCATGAAGATTTCCCCTATGTCTAAAATGAAATATGCATTCTCTTTTGGAGGAGTTGATCAACCAGGTATAAAAATAGTGTCAGAAAGCACTAGGCACAGGTTGGCAGAAGCCAAGATTTGGGAACCTCAGAGTGTGCATTGCTAGAGTTTAACCAGCTGAAAGTTCCCCCATTGAGGGCACTGTCTAGCAAGCTTGGACTTTGGCTACAGAGGCAATATGAGCCAAATTGCTCTCCAAAGCCCTGCCATCAAAAGTATCTTGGACCTGCCAGACTAATAAAATGAAAGCAAAAACTAGTTGAAAGTGAGTGCAGAAAATGTTAGTTCACATAAAGGGTTGTGAGAATATGGATGCAATGCTGCTATGAATGCTAAATAGATTGAGATTTTCAAAAGGCAGAATGAATATGCAAGTATACTAGAGTAAGAGCGGAGAGGACTACAATTCTAGAGATGTCACACCCTAATAAAATGGTTAGACACATAACTTTTGTTCCAAAGTTTTTAACCAACTTAAGGGATGTGTGCTTGGGATCAAAACAGAAATCCTGTTCTTTTTACCCACTCGTTCCTCATTACAGTGATGAATGACATTTGAGGCTGCTTTTGAAATAGGGAGGCCAATTTGAGAAAATGTCAAATACTTGCAACCTGCAAACCAGCTAAAAGCATATTGGTTACTCCCGAGAGCACTGGCAGACAAGCTTCCCACCGATTGTAAGCCAAAAACCCAGCTGGACAGTTAACAACTGCCAAATAAAAATAATAATATTCCTTGCATTTGATATAACATTTTTCGCGTCTTCTAGATGTCTCAAAGCTCTTCATAGAATATGCTGTAAAGTGAATTGACTGTATATTTGTGGGCGGAACGCAGCAGCCAATTGTGCACAGCAGTGTCCCACAAACAATTGTAGACTGAAATTACCAATTTATTGTGTTTATTTGAGGGATCATTATGAGGCGTATGGAGTAAGGAAACTTGCCCAAGGTTTTTCCCTGCCTGGAATCGAACTCAGGTCTCTTGCTTGTAAGGTGAGTGCTCTAACCACTGAGCTGGAGGACTCCAAAATGATGATTTGGATCATTGTGAGATAATACATCGTATAATACAATGGGAAAAATGCCTCTCCCAATCTACAAATCTTGTTTGTAGACCTTTCAAAGGTCTGATAAAGTGGAACACCCAGCCCAGTTGACAAGATATTTTGCATGTACACAATTAAACCTGTGTGTACTGTATTTGGGTGAGTGTGTTTTGTACCATCCACTGGTATAATATGCAATTCAGATACCAAATAATCAGACTTTTACTTAAAAGTGCAAAACTGCAGAGGTCACAAAAACAAATAGAATACGAGGTGCAACAGCGGTTTCACTGCACAAACATGCAGCCAGCCTGCTCCCCTGCATGCAGACTGTTATAAATAATGCCGAATGCCTGAATTAGCAGGTCAGTCATTTCCTGCGCAAAGCAAGAAATCACATCAATGGTAACCTGATGCCCTGGAAGCCGACTATTCTTCTGTAGCATGAGAAGTTAAAATGGCTGACTTCCAATATCATCAGGTCGTCACTAACATCACTTCCTTCCTTGCTAATGCGCAACAAAACAGGAAGCGACATCAGTGATGACTTAATGACCTGAAGCAACAACAACGTGCACTTATAAAGCGCCCTCCAAGCAGGTAGAGGCCCAGAGCACTTAACAGTGGCAGTGTCCAACTCTGAGCTGGGTGTGGAAGGGGCGGGTTGGGGGGAGGTGGCTGGAAGCACGGTCGAAGAGGAAGGTTTTCAGGTGCGATTTGAAAAGGGGGAGAGAGGGGGGCAAGACGGAGAGATTGAGGGAGAGCATTCCGAGTTTAGGGGCGTACTGAAAGTAAGCCATTTTAACTTGAACCCCGCCGATACCCAGGAAGTGAGCAGGCTGCTGCACACATACGTTTAGGATGTGATTCCTTATAATGTGTGCTATTTCTCAACTGTTTGCATTTATGGACTAATATCCCTTAAGCAGGTGTCTCATCAAGAAGAATCACAAAATAGATCCCATTGTTAAACCACTTGTCCTGGCAGGGTGCCCCACATGCTTTTCTACAGTTTATCCAAACAAAATCCTGTACTTCTTGTTTTTAAATTTAGTGACACAACAGAAAAATGTAGCTGCTTTCAATTCTTCTAAATCTTTGTCATTTAAACATTGGAGCAACAACTAGATACTCTCAAGTTTTCAGTCTTGAGAGCATACGACTCAGAGGAGACCTCATAAAGGTATAACATTTTAAATGGATTTGGAAAAGTAAACTCCGATCAATATGTTCAGGTGGACGATGACAGTCGGAAATAGGTTTCGAGCTGTAAAGGGCAGTTTCAAGAGAGATGCCAGGATGTTTTTCTTTATGCAAAGGATAATTAACAATTGGAACACATTGTCAGGAAAGGTGGTACTATCTAGACCAGGACACTAGATTCATTTTAAAAAGCAGCTTGAAGCAGGGATGGTATGGTGGGTGTTGGGCTAGAGACCCTTCTTCAGACCAGTCTTGTGAATTTGTTATCTTGTGATCTTTATCAAGTCCCCTTACAACACAATATGTCTCCCCTGATTTCACTAGAGGGGGGTATCTTGGCACAACAAGCAACTTTCATTTATATAGCGTCCTCCAAGCATGGTAGTGTCTAAGAGTGCTTAACAGTGACTCCAAGCCAGGGCGAGCTGGCTGTAAACATGGTCAAAGAGGAAGGCTTTCAGGCGGACTTGAAAGACGGGAGAGGGGGGCAGGGTGGCGGGATTGAGGGAGAGTGTTAGGGCGCAGTGGCTGAAAGTGCGACCCCTGATGGTGGGGCAGAGGGTGCGAGGGACGAGCAGGAGGCCAGTGTCAGTCAAGCAGAGGTCCAGGTGGTGGATTGCAGAGGGAGTAGGCTGGAGAAGTAGGGAGGTGCCACGCAGTGAATGGATTTGAACAAGAGTGCGAGGATCTTGGAATTGATCTGTTCGCTGATGTGGTGCCAGTGGAGCTTGGGCCAGAACTAGTGAGATGTGGGTATGGAGTTTACTCCGGGTCAGTATGCAGAGGGTAGAGTTCTGAATTAGCTGGAGCTTTTGAAGGGTGGAGCTGAGCAGAGGACTGTGTTGGAGTAATCCAAGCGGGAGATGATAAACACATGTACGAGGATTTTGACTGCATTTGGGGTAAGGTAGGTTCAGAGGCAGGCAATTTGGCAGAGGTGGAAAAAGGTGGTTAGGCACTGGATATGGAGGAGGAAGGACAGCTGGGGGAACAAACCGGTCCACCTAGGTTGCACCTAGCAGAACATACATACAGAACTGCTTTATACAAATCATTGGCCACATATTTAGACCCAGATAAAGTTACATTTATGATGTAACATTTTAACATTTACAGTAAAACTTCATTTCATCTGAATGTTGAATGGGAGGATGAGCTTTCTGACCAATGCTGGACAAGGTTCAGAGCAAATCCTCGTTTGTAACCAGAAAACATCATCATTTTAATACCTTGCTGCAACATTTTGGAAGTTCTTGAGCAAAATAGTAGATGAAGTGGATTTTGCCCCTTATTTGAAAGCAGTTTTTGTCCCAAACTACAATTTCAGATATACAGTACCTTAAGCAAGTCATATATTCAAGTGTCCCATTTCCTCCAGGTAACCCCAAAACAAAAGTAGCCATTAATCAGTTTGTTGCTGTACTCTTATTACTGAAGGTCATTACAAGACCGATCAGAGCACACTAATGGCAGATCACATTAGCTGCTGCTGCTGGGTATTCCTGTATCTTCCTATTTATTTTTGTTTGTCATGTTTCACAGAATATCAGAGTGTTTAATTTTACTGGGGTCTACTACACCAGAACCCCATCCACTCATGTCCAATAAACCCAAGCATTGCCTTACATCAGGGCTCAACGCTAAAATTAATGCCTCAACATTCACACTGCACAAGCGGGCAGGGAGCAGGACATATGGCTCAAGGCATTTCCTAAAAAAAGGCTGCCACCGACAACACTTCCTGTTCATTGTGCATGTGCACAAGCTTCCCATGCGAAAAAATGTTCAACTTCCTGTTGTCAGGCCATACAATTTCAAACCTAAATTGCTTCATTTTAAAATGTTACCTTTACCAGATCTAATTCAGGATCTGTGCTATATTCATCATTCTCAGCCAGATGGCAATGGGGCACTACATCCTGATCTAGTATCTCCACAGTTACCTCTAGAGAGAGGAGCCCATTGGACACTTTAGACACTCACTACATAGAAGAATGGTTCCTGGGCAAAGGACTGGAAGGCTTCCAATTCAGCCATTACACCTACACCAGTGTGAGTCACCACCTTCAAAGCAGAGGAAGCAATAGAGAACACATAGGACAGAGTGCAGTTGTGAGAAACATACAACTCTAAACAGACTATTTAATCAGATTGCACCCTCAATAAATTGTAGCAGACCTTAAGTGCAATTCCACCATCATCTTTTGATTTTTCCTTTCTTTGTACAGAGGGACATCTGACTTTCAAAGTCCCATTAACAAAACACCTTAAATACTGTACTAAATTTCAAGTGACAAAAATTCCATTCCTACCTATTTCGTCTCCAAGGGAGGAGTTCAATATTGCACCAGCAGATGCGACTACAGCACACTTTCTGAAGACCCGTAGCTTCAGCTTGATCTTGCTCAGTGGAATTTTGGGAATGTACTTTTTCCATCCGAGTAGAGAAAACGGAGTCTCGTTCCCATCAAGGGTTCTTAGCTTAACTCGTTTTTTCAGCTCACAGAGAAGTTCGTCTCCACTCAACCTTTTAGTCTCCCTTCTCCCTTTAAATTGGACACCGTGCTTATTTTCATTAATGTATTCTCTCATGGCTCTCTGCAGCCGAGGATTCAGCTCATTGTAGGTAAAATTTCCCTTCCATAGTTTGATAAGTACTGCCTTGGATTTGGAAAACTGCAAGTCCTCTAGGTCTAAGGAATCTAGATTGTCAAGAAATGGGTCTACTGAATAGCTTGATTGTTCCTGTCTTTTCATTGCTCTTTTGTGAGGTTTAGCATCTTGAACAACAATTTCATCATAGGTGTTGGCATCTTTAGTAATATTAACTACCTGCTCCATCACCCAGTTTGGAGGTTGCTGGTGGGCAGCAATCTTCCTGTCCTTCACTCTCTTTGTCACTTCAAATTCACCATTATCCTCCTCGCGAGTCCATTTTAGATTTTGACCATTCAAAGAATCTAAACGCAACAAACTCACATCATCGTCATGATCCTCAAAGTAAAGGTTATTTTCTCCTTGAACCGGCGAGAGCTTTGAATTTTGCACGTTTCCTACAATAACTCTCTGTTTACCCTGTATGGGGAAGAGACTTCTTGTCTCCGTGTATCTTAAAGATCTGGCTGGACGCTCATCTGTTTTGAGGTCTGTGAAATATATAAACAGCAGCAAGACGACGAGTGCCCATGCCAGTATGCCAATCAGCACTACATGCTTCCACTGTTTGGTGTTGGCTTTCATTGTCCAAACTGCACCAAACTCCTCTTGGATTCAGCACAGCTGGAGTGAAAAAGCCAGCTAAAAAAAAAGACAGATTGAATTAACAAAGTAGCATCACAGCAAGAGAAATAAACGTCAACAAGTCAAATTCAACCCAAGCATTTCTTTAAGTTAACCAAAGAATTAACCCAATCTTTTCCCCAATTAAAAGTGGTCAGAGGAGGCACAACACACACACACAAAAAAACAAGAACCATCACACAAATAGTCCCAAGCAAGTGAAGCAGTGATATTCCACCACACGTTGCATTGAGCGTTTGCCACATTGTCCATTAATGATGGTGCCCTTTAAAATGAAATGATCAAAAAGGAATTCTACTTAAATAGTATTCTTGTGTGCAGAAGGACAACAAAATCCTTTCTCTATGGCACATGTAGCAACAGATATTCAAGACCCATGGTGGGGCGTGAAGTCATAGTCTAAGCTGAGACTCCAGTGCAGTACAATGCTAGGAGAAACATGTATTGTTGGAGGTGCATCTTTTAAGGAGGTTAAACTGCAGTCCAATCTGCCACTCCAAGTGGACATTACAGATCCCATAACATGATTGAAAAACAGAAGGGAGTTTCTTCCAGTGTCCTGGAGAACAATTCTCCAAAAATAATTGATTGTTTCTCTCATGGTTCTTTGTTCCATGAGATCTTTAATATTCACCAGAAAAATGACAAAAAATTTCAGTTCTACAGCGCCATTCACATCAGGCGGATGTCCCTGAACAGACAGACAAGACCGCAGTTTAATCAATCATTACATTTATATAGTGCCTTTCAGGTCGGGAGGACATCCCAAGGCGCTGAACAGTTAGATAGAGATCAGAGCGGGGGTGGGGGGTGGGGGAGGAGAGTAGGAAAATGGACTGTATATTTGTGGGCAAAACAAGGCAGCCAAATTGTGCACAGCAGTGTCCCACAAACAGTCATGGAAGTGGGGTTAGGTATTAATGTTTAATCCGAAGGAAGGCAATGCCCCCATGCCCCCACTTCATACACACACACATGGAGGTCCTGTTTGTGCTGCTTAAACCAACAACCTTCTGACCCAAAGGCAAGAGTCCTACCAAGTGAGCCAGGCTGTGTGCAAAATGGCTGGCTGCAAAAAAAACAGTTACTACACAATATAGTTACTGTAAACAAATAATGCCTTTCTTCCTTCTAATTAAATAAAAACACTGATTAGGTCTCAGCTAGAGTTCTGTGTTTGGTTCTGGGCACCACACATTCAGAAGGATGTCAAGGCATTGGAAATGGTGCAAAGGAGATTTACCGGGTTGCTACCAGGAACGAGGGACTTCAGTTATCAGGAGAGACTAGAGAAGCTAGGGTTATTCTCCTCAGACCAGAAAAGGTTAAGAAGAGACGTAATAGAAGTTTTCAAAATTATGAGGGATTTGATAGGATGAACAAGGAGAAACTATTTCCATTGGCCAGTGCGTCAGTAACCTGAGGACACCAATTTAAAGTAGGTGTTAAAAGGAACTGAGTTTTTTTTAATATACATATGTATATACATACAGCGAATTGTTTGGAACTGGAATGCATTGTCTGATAGGGTAGTGGACATGAATTCAATAACAACTTTCAAGAGAGAAGTAGATAATTATTTGGGGAGGACACGTTTGCAGGGCTATGGGGAAGAGAGCAGCAGAGTGGAATTGACTTGGACAGCTCTTTTCAAAGAGCCAGCACAGACATGACGGACTGAATAGCCTACTTCTGTGCTGTATAATTCTATGCTGATGTACCACCTCAACAGCTGGACAAACAACTGTTATAGTATTTGATACTATAAAAAAAGAAACATTAGTAATCCAAACAAATCTAACTATCGAAATTAGTCCCAAAATTTTAGTTTTAGGATATAGAATATAAAATGATTGGTGAGGAAAACAAGAGACTATGCAGTTCTGAAAGCCAATACAAGAGACTTCTCATCTGTGAAGAAGTTAATTTAACATGCATAAACTTGTACATCACATAATTCTCGATAAATATATTAAACGCAAATACATTTAAGTTAATGCAATGGCAATAGGACATTAAACAATATTTTTGAAATCTTAAGGTACAAGGGGATAATGGAAATGAAACTTCATAAATGTGACCTGAAAAAGGACATGAATATAGTAAAAAAAAGTTTCTAAATTGTATATTTTCCAAAGGAGATTCACCTCCATCTTATGCCAATGTCTCTTCTGGGAATGAAGTCATCCCAGCTTCTGAGGAGAAGAAAGGTGATCATAATAACTGAAAAGAAAGTGTGAAGTCTGAAAGTTTGACCTACCAAGCATTCAGGAGCAAAAATGTTGTCCACAGGTTAGCTCCAGGACAGGAAATCTCGAAAAACCTCCCAAATATTGAAAGATATTGGTGGAGCAAGCTGGAAGAGAGGACACTGTATCAGTCACATTTGTAGTTCTGTATTTTTGAATAAGGAAGCTATAGGAATGTGATAATCTTAGAAAACTCCATAGTAGATAGCATCAGAGATCAACAACAACAACAACAACATTAAATTTATACAGCGCCTTTCACGTTGGGAAGACGTCCCTAGGCGCTGAGACCAATGTGGAATACTGATTACTTTGAATTCTCAAATTTGACTGTTCTATAAAGTACCCCAGTAAGAAATGACAACTTCCCACTAGTAGGGAAGGCAGTGACTAGGATCATCATTAGTTACATAATCACAAAGAAAGCAAAGTAATTTGGTGGATTTTCTTTCCCCACTCAAGAGCATTGTTGAGATGTGGAATACCCTGCTTAGTGAGGTGATAGAGGCAGCGTCTATTCGGGGTTTCAGGAGGGAAGTCATACTAACAATAATAATAATCCTTGCATTTGATATCACGCTTTTCACGTCTTCTAGACATCTCAAAGCGCTTTACAGAATATACTGTAAAATGAATTGACTGTATATTTGTGGGCGAAACAGGGCCGCCAATTGGGCACAGCTGTGGCCCACAAACAGTCGTGGATTAAATGACCAATTTATGGTTTTTTTCAAAGGATTATTAGCCTTGTGGAGTAAGGAAAGTTGCCCATGGTTTCACCCTGCCCGGAATCAAACTCAGGTTCTCTCACTTGTAAGGCGAGTACTCTAACCACTGAGCTACATAACTCCACAAAGCTATAATGATATAATATAATGCTTATATTTAATGTCAGAAGATCTCAAAGTGCTTCACAGGATTTATTGTACACTGGAATGACTGTGCATTTTTTCAGGGAGCGCAACAGCCAATTTGTGCACAGGTCAGTAGTCACAAAGGACCACACAGGTTGTATATACAAGCTGGGCACACATGAGTGATTATGTGGGATGGTACATCCAAGCCAGTACACAAACTAGGTACACACAGGTCAGAATACAGACAGATTTTCAAAAGTGAAATACATTTTGCAAAGGGCACAATAACCTCTGTGTTTGTACTAAAACATTTCAGACATTGGTGCTGAGAAAGAGATCTTTGAGGGGTACTGTAATGAATGCTAATGGACAAAGCTCATTACCAGACAGGGGTTTGAAGGTTAGAGGGGTATGGATTGAGGCAGTGGTTTGAATGAGCAGCTTGCTCTGAGAGCTAGTACAGACTTAATAGGCTGAATGACCTGCTTTTGTGCTGTAAATTTCTATGCTTCTATGGAATTCGACCCAAATGGTGCTTTTGCAGATAAGTACACAGTGTGTGCTGAGAATGAGATTTTGCATTATCAGCACAAAAATTATGTCACAACACCAGCATAGCATTTATCATCTCCCGACTCGCTTTTCCCTCCTTCGCAGCTTCACCACTCAATGTCCAACTGATTCAGAACTCCTTGCCCATGTTATCACCTGTAGCAGGCTGTATAACCCCCATCACCCTAGTCTTTGCCAGGTTCCACTGGCTCCCTATTGCAGAACACACACTCACACACACACACACACACGCGCGCGCGCTAGTGCATATAAACCACTACATGCCCCTGCACCTTCCTATCTCCTCCCCTCACTCACATTGCTCAGCTGGCTTTGATCTTCTGCATATTCCTCATCCCTTCCGCTCTGTTATGTGCAGTGAGGCTGTCAGAACCACTACATCCTAAAACTCTGGAATTATCTGTCTCAATCCCTTGATCTTGCCTACCATCGTCAATCTTTGGAACCCACCTGTAAACCTTTTTCTTCAACTCTGCCTACAGCCACCACCCCTCTCTCTCCTGCTTAGCATCAAGCTCTGCCACTGTTAAGCATCCCAAGACGCTTCCATACATGAAGGACATTACATGAATGCAATCTGTTGTTGTCGAGTAGCAAGATGAATTTCACCCCCCAAATTATCTAAAATATTGACTTACACTTGGATTTGTTTTCCAAGTTTGAGTTGTCTTTGATAATTTACGTTTATAAAGCACCTTTCACAACAGGAGGACATCTCAAAATACTCCACACAGTTGATTGGGAGCCTGATATAAAAGAGGCCTCCAGAGTTCTGCAACCTGTGCAGGAAAGAGCTGGTGAGTCTGAGTGGGGCATCGGAATAATCTGGTCTGGATGAGATAACACAGCATGGTATTACTGCAGTAATTCCACTGGTTGATGCAAAGATAAACATAGCACAGCAGAGGCCAGACTGAATCAGCCACACACTGATTTCTCATGCAGAGGTCAAGACATGGAAAACAGAAAGTAATTTATATCATTCCAAATCAGAATTATTAACAAATCACTGGAAAGGGAAACATATTGCATCAATTCATGCAGCCACTGAGATTGGAATAGAGGTTCATAGATTTCTTATTTGTCATCAATTACTGCTATCCATCATACAAAATAATAATAATAATAATCTTGAATTTTATGTAGCAACCTTATCACATCTTCAAGACATCTCAATGTACTTCACACAATACATTGTGAAGTAGATTGTCTGTATTTTGTGTCTCACAAAACAGTCGTGGATTGAGTGACCACATTCTAAAGGGATTATTACCCTGGGAGCGATCCACCAATCAACTTAACAACCGGTTTCCTAGTTACTAAATAACAAAATAAAAATAGAGAGAGTCACGAGCAATAGCCTAGCTCAGCAGTGGCACTCTTGCCCCAGAGCTATGCTATGGGTTCAAGATCCACATCAGTAGTTAAACTCAATATTACGGTAGCATCCATGGAGAAAGGAAAATGAGTTAACGTTTCGGGTCTACAACCTGTCAATTCTGTCAGTTCTGTCAATTCTGACGAAGGGTTGTAGACCCGAAACGTTGACTCATTTTCCTTTCTCCATGGATGCTGCCTGACCTGCTGAGTTTCCCCAGCAACTTCTATTTTGTTTCAGGTTCCAGCATCTGTAGTATTTTGTGTGTTTTTTTCCAATATTACAGTCTAGCCTGGCAATCCAATGCATTGTTCTTCAGACGAAATGTCAAACTGAGATCCCGACTGCCTGTTCAGATCGACGTTAAAGATCCCATGACACGATCCTCCAGATAAATTGATCACTCACCTCATGGCTGTTTGTGGTGCATTGATGTGCACATATTGGCTGCCACTTTCACCTACAAAGTAGACAGTCAATACATGCTTACAGGATTTGCTGTAAAGTGCTTCGAAATGTCCTCTCAACATTGGCAAAAGGTATATATCAAATACATGGATTAGGCTCACCACTATCAAGCATTGTGAGACGCTACCGTGTGGGGTGCTATACAAGAAGTTGTTGTGATCCCTGGCTCGGTCCCGGGATCCGCTATTGTGTAGCGCTCTGAGACGCCGTCCGGCGTGGAGGGCGCTATGTAAATCGAAGTTGTTGTTGTTGTATTAAAAAGCTACCATCAACTGGTCACATGATAAGATTGGGAGTTGAGAACCATTTACTGTATTATTTAGATAGAGTTCTTACAATCATAGAAGTTCCAGGACTGTTTGTGGGACACTGCTGTGCGCAATTTGGCTGCCGCGTTTCTCACACAATATACAGTCAATTTTCCTACTTTCCTTCCCCCAACCATGACCCCTCCCCCGCTACTCTGGTCCCTACCTCTTTTCCCGCCTTGTCTTCTCCCTCCCACCCCCGCTCTGGTCCCAAGCTCGGGACATTGTTGTATTTTGTGAAGTGCTTTGAGACGTTGATAAGATGTGGAAAGCGCTATATAAATGTAAGGATTATTATTATTAGAAGGGACAGTATAGGCTATTCAGCCTCTATTGAACAAAAATTTGTAGTGACTCATCAACGGAAGTGAACTAAAATGGTCACCTTGCGACCTTGAAGTGATGTATGTACTGTATTACCAGGAGTTTAATGTAATAGGAATAATCCTTCACAATCCATCCTTTCAAAGCATTTCACAATTTTAATAACCTCTTAGATTCCCTCTTAACCTTCTCTGTTCTAATGATAACCAATCCACTTTTTCAAGCCTTTCTTCATAGCATTAACCCCTCATCTCTAGTATCATTTGTGTGAATCCACTGTGCACCCTTTTCATTACTCTGATATCCTTCTCATAGTGAGACACCCAGAACTGCATGGAGTACTGCACCTGCTGGGCAACTATTGTCCTGTACAAATCTAACACCTTTTCTGCTAAGTAATCCAATATGTACCCAACCCAGAATCCTAATTACCTATTTTATGCCTTTTCTACTGCATTTACAGCTATACGGTAGCTTTGTTTCATCGAGAAGTGTCTTGGTCAAAGGCCGTCTCATGGACATCAATGCCATGCTTCACATGTACAAATGTATTTCTATCATTGTTGCTATGGGAATAAAGATCCAGTCTCAGATTCAACAGCAGCTGTATAAAAAGCCATGTTATGATAGCTGCAGACATATCATAAAAAGGTGAATCATAAACACGATCAGGCATGAAAGTGAACAAGGTAGAATGTGACCCAATCATTAAAATTATAGAAAATTATCAAAAGGATGGGAAGGAAAAAAAATGTTTGTTTGCTTTGAGTCAGTCAGAATGCTTCATGAACTATAGACTAGAGAATGTGATTGGGTGATTCATTAGCTTTTCCCCCAAAAAATAATTACTCTATTTATACGCTAAAAATGTACAGTGCAAAAGAGACAAAATTCCTGCACAACAAAGTAAAAATACTCATAAAACATCATCTCAAAGCACTTAACTGTCAGTGACCCACTTTACTCGAACGTTGATAAGATTGCTTCACTCTGGTAGATTCCCAACCGCAGCGATATGGCACAGTTGATAAAGTAAATCTTTGGGAGATGTGAACACTTTACATTTTCAAAGCATTCTACAGAAGGAAGGTCAGTGTCAATGATCCAGTAAATCAACTGAAATCCTTCCACTCTCCATCTCCACTGGGTAACATAGTGCAGTATTATTTAAAAATGCATCATCCATGTTCACAGAATTATACAAGCTTTGAATAACCAGTTGGCAAGATTAGACACGAAACGTGAATAGGACAAGATCATTTTAGTAGAAATGGAGAAAGCGTGAAAAATCATTACAAATTGGACTGATTTCTTCACAAAACATATCGCTGTCTGCACAAAAGCTCTACTGGTATAATCCTTGCACTTGGTGTAGAACCTTATCACATTGTCGAGACATCTCAAAGCGCTTCACAGGTAAGGTGTGTTTTGTGGTGAGAGGAATCAGACACATTTTTATATAAAAAAACAACTCCAGCATAAGGATTAGGCATAAAAATAGGCGTGGGCACCTCAAAGTGTCAATTTACCCCAAGTCAGTTTGTCACATTCAAACTAAAGTGTGTGTTCCAAGAGAAACTGTCAAAATATGGTCTTTTCGCCAGAATGACGAGGCTGGGTTTCTGTAGAAGACTTTAGATGAACTTCTGTTAATAAAGCAGCTTTAAAAAGTTGCTCCATCTTTCCAAGTAGCATTCCCAATAGTAAGACACCATAGAGCTAAGATCTAAGAGACTTGTCTCTGGTTGTGGGTTTGAGCTCAGTCTAGGCTGACATTCCAGTGCACTAATTGTTGGGGAGGGGGAGCGGGGGATTGAATTAGCCTTTAGATGAGAGAATAACGCAAAGTTCCATCTGCCTGCTTAACTAGATAATAATAATCCTTGCATTTGATTATAGCACTTTATCACATCTTTGAGACTTACCACCTGCGCAACATTGCCAGGCTCCGCAACTACCTCACCCCCCACGCTGCCGAAACACTCGTGCACGCATACATCACCTCGAGGCTGGACTACGGAAACTCTCTCCTCATCGGCCTCCCCAGTTCCTCCATTCACAGGCTGCAGGTCATCCAAAACTCTGCAGCCCGTGTATTATCCCGCACCCGCCTCCGCGACCATATAACCCCCACCCTCGCCCGTCTCCATTGGCTCCCCATTCTCCAGAGGATCGAGTTCAAGATCCTCGTCCTCACCTACAAGGCCTTACACGGCCTTGCCCCGCCCTATTTAACCAATCTACTTTCCCCCTACAAGCCCACCCGGACCCTCCGTTCAGCAGGACTTGGCCTGCTCCAAGCCCCCCGCCCGAACCGCCCCACCATCGGAGGCCGGGCCTTCAGTTTCTCCGCTCCCACCCTATGGAATACTATCCCTCAATCCCTCCGTCTCGTTTCTTCCCTTTCCTCTTTCAAGGCCCGGTTTGAAGACTTTCCTCTTCGACCGTGCCTTTTGTTCCACCCCGAATTTATCGACCTCCTCTTCGTGTCTCACCCCTTCCCAAACACTCCCCTCCCAGCTCGGGTCACACGCCTCCTGTGCAGCACCTTGGGACGTCCTCCCGACGTGAAAGGCGCTCTATAAATGTAATTTGTTGTTGTTGTTGTTATCACAGCACTTCATAGAATACACGGTAAAATGAATTGACTGTAGAGATGTGGGCACATTTATTACATTGGTGACCAATTTTAAAAAAAAATGTTAGGTGTTCAAAATCATTTGGCACGATTGAAAAAGAGGGAGTTACACCTCCAGCTAAGTTGGTCATTCATTTTCATGGCTATACAGATATTGATGAATCCAAACTGGCTGCCACATCAGCCTACAAATATAGTCAATACACTTGCGAGCAATTACATGTGAAAAAGCACTTTAAGATGCTTCAAAATTATATATCGTTACTGTATATCAATTCTGAAGATTATTATTTGGGGTATTTATTGAAAAATCAATGCCTTGATATAAATACATATAAATATGTAAAACTACTGCAATTTAGAATATAATTTTGTTTAGAGCATCTATATGTCTGATATATGCAGAAATATCACCATGCTCCCACCAATCATGGAAATTCTAGTGATATTTATTGGAATGAAATGTGCACTTTCTCCTTGGACGAAGCCATTCTGCTTACTTAATACAAGATAGTATTAGCATAGCTTAAAAAAAGTTGCTCTATATTTCCTTGTAGCATATTTCCCAGTGCAAAGTGACCACAAACCCAAGAGTAAAGAGCAAAGTCTTGGGGACCCCATAGTTGCAATGAGGTATTGCTATTACAGTTAAAATCGCATTGCTAACCACTGTTCAGCTGGGACCATGCCACCCATTTGGCTTGCATGGTTAATGAGACATTTCTGCCTCTATTCACTCTCTGCCCTTCCAAGTATTGCTGATGAGCCCAGGCTGTCTGGGCTGTCATTAGCTGTGCCCTGGAGTACTGTGGACCTGCCTGGCTCGGGAACCCAACTAAACTGCTTAATCCAGTGAGGATATTTGCCAAATAGTTGTGCCCGCTGCTAAGCCAATTCCACCTTCAGCATGCTTAACAGTTCAGTGCATGCCAGACGCCTCTCCCTGCAGCCATTTCCAGTGTTAGCCACAAATCCACCCCACTGCTTGATCCTGAACTTTGCAAATGGGACGCAGGAAGCCTTCAGATTCAGGAGCTCAGATCCATCAAGATTGGTTTCCACCTGCAAGCCAGATGGGCACTCTCAATAGTTTCAATACAGATTCCGAAGCATGGTCATGTTTTTCCTTCTGTATCAAATACCTGAATGACCAAACAAAAATCTATTTTGACATAGTATGGCCATGCGAATATGCACTATCTAGATTTTACAAAATATATTTTTAGAGTAGTTGATTGCACCATGATTTCTTGGTCGGATTTATGTGAAGCGCAGAATTAAGCAGGCAGCAGTTTTAAAAAATGATACACATCGAGCACTCTTTTTTAAATCTGCACTTATGTGAGTGCAAAATACACTGATGTAGGTTTTTTCCAGAAAATCCTCAGTTAAACAGCTGTTACAACACATGGAGTAAGTCTAACTGCAACCAAGGACAATCACATTGGCAGCTGAAAAGCAATGTAAGCTTGTGGAGAGCATGTCTTTAAAAAATATATAAATTTTCCATTCTGTTTTTACATATATAACGTTTGGCCTCAAAAATTACAAGACATTTAGGTGTATAGGTGATGTTGTATCCAGAAATATTTACATTTGGGGTACTTTTTTTAAATTAAAGATTTATAATGAAATACATAGATAAATGCACAAATGAAACGCATTGCACATTAAATTCCAATGAGGGGGCATAACCATATATTGCTCATAGGCATTGACATTTCATTTGATTCCAGCTGAAAGCTAGATTCCAGTTTAACCCAGCGTTTGGGGAGTTGAAAAAATGTAACGTTAGAATTCATCCTGGGACAGTCAGGCAACGTCTAACAACGATTCCCCCTGTGTAACTGCTCTACCTGTTCTAACACTGATCCAGCCATAACTACAGTAACTCACGGGCTACAAAACACTGAACTACAACAAAAGCCACAAAGAGGTTGGTGGATTTTCAGCGCTATAGCCAGTGGGGGGGGA